>OMLB01022547.1:14062-26356 GCA_900302555.1 Myripristis jacobus
GTGGGGGGGGGTGCTATGTGTACGTACCGTGTTGTTTGTGTGCAGTCGACTGAATGAAATGCCAACTCTGTCAATTCCAACCGGCGCCGGGCTCTTGAAACTGATTGCGTCCTTGTGGCATCGCCGTTTCGCCGGGCTCATATTGTAGCTGATGGTGTTTTTGGCAGGCGGTTGTGCACTCTCGCCGGCTGTTTTTATTTGCTTTATTTGCTGGAAATTCATTGTGCTCCTCTGTGTTTTGCTGGTCGGGCTTTTCCGGTCCGTGTCACATTTTCGCTGCTTCGCATTACAGCTGAGCACGCCGACCTTCAAAATGTACACTTTGGGTGTCAAACCATCCGTCAGTTCATCCAAATTTATTTTATTCTCATTGCATTATTTTTTTTTCCCCATAGGAGCACAATGTAAAATAATATAAATCACAACAACCAGCTGACAAATAAGAGAAGTGCAGCTGAAAACAATACATGATGGAACATGCCATGGGACATCACTATTCACTGGGAGTGAAGGTCACTTAATTGGAATGTATTGATTTTCTAACAGCCAGTTCCTACTGCCAGCCACCAATCAGAGGAGGGCTCCTCTGTTCTGATGTGGATTCCCCTCAATAGATCTTGATTAGCTGTTTCCAATGAATTACGGCGACAACGGGGAACTATTTTTCTACTGGGGCAAATCAGTATGATGTAGTCAATACCACTGGAAGTGTTGTTTCTGCTGGGATTTAGCAACATGTGTAAACCTTTAAAGTTATGGATTGGATTTGGTCTCACAAACTTGTCTGTTTTCATTTTTATATCACGCTGAAATTCATAGTCATTATTAAATTATGGAATGCAACTTGAATACTTTTTACAATTTTGCAAGAGGTGTGATACGACAGAATTATAGGAGTATACAGAAATAAAATTGGACAGACCATTTGCCCAATTAATTTAAAACTTAAAGCTACATGACACTATGCCATGTGAGAGTCATTACTTTGGGTCGTCCATATATTGTACAATTTTCAGCCAGCCTGGGGTTATTTCTTGGTTATGACTTTCTAAATTTCTCTGTCAGCCTCAATATGCTCTTCCTCCACCCTCCACTTCACCCCCTCACTGCTGCAGCTCCTTTCAAACCCTCTCTGAAACCTCACATTCTCCAGATAAATGCATCCAAATTTCAGATCAATCGTGTAAGTGCCTCTCTCACTGCAATCAGCGCTGCATTGACCGAAAAGGTTCCTTCAAAGCAGCTTAACTTGTAGCTGAAAGTCTGCAGCATCACATTTTCAATTTGGAGCTCAGAGAAAAAGAATAATCCCAGCAATCCAACAAGAGCCTGATAAAGTGAAATGCATCTCTCATCTCCTTACAAAAATGCATTTTTTCATCTTTACTTTCGATATTGTACAACCAAGCTGTCATGAACCCAGGAGCAGGAATGACTGCGTTTGCCTACAAATGGAGATTGAGCCCTAAACACCCTCTAGTGGTCAGAATTATGCAGTTTTAAAATATAAATACAAGTTTATATTGATTCGGGAAAAAATGATCCAATGCATGTGCCAATCTAGTCTCAACAACTAAAAGATTACATATTAAAAGTAAACTAATAGTACACTTACTTCAAACAAGCACAGGATTTATAGTTAGATGTGATCGACTTCACTCAAAAACTAAATGCAAAACCACATCCTTCATCAAATTCCACTGTCAGCATGGCTTTCTAAGATATATATAGCTATAAATCTTTTTTTGGATTGTACACTAGTTGCTACTCATAGCTAAAAATATACTTTAAATTTACTGCTGTGAAGGTCTGTGAAGGTAACTACTTAAAAACAATTGCTAAATTACATTCGTAACAACTCTGGCTTTACTAGTCATTAATCCCATTGTAGGTGTCAGGTGTCAGATGGTAACGGCCCTAAAGTTTCCAAAATTCCCAACAAGTCCTTCCAAACGATACCACCACATAGGACGTTTGTTCCATCCCTCTAATATGACCCACAGGGGCATTTTCCTAAATTAGAAGTGCATATGACAAGTCTCATCTGGGTTTCTCCTCTTGCATCTGTCTGTGTTTCTCCCTACAGGAAAGAGTCGGCGGGGTTTGCCTTTGAATATGTTAATAATTTCATCATCGTCGAGGGCTGCTGTAAGATCTCTCTCAAATGTTAACGGACAGAGCGAGATGAGGCGAGCGGCGAGCACAGAGCTCCTACTGGGAGTTTTTATTCTCTTAACGCCGGAGAAGACACGCTCAACTGTACCAGATGTCACTAGTGGAGTAATCAGTTCAGAAGCAATGACCATGAGGGAAGACTTCCTCATTGCACATGTCCATCACATCAGTAAGACTTCTAAAAGTTCCTCCTCTGGCCTTCTCCTCCTTTTTGTCAAGTCGGTCAAGTTACAAGAGGTTGCCAGTGAAGTGGCTGCTGATTTCATCAGGCCGTACAAGTCATTGTGGAACCTGGCACTGAATTCATTAAGCTGGCGGTCTAATAGCTGGTTTAATATAGCTCCCAAGTCATTGTCACCCCTGACCCTCCCTGATATTCCCAGTGAGGTAGTAACAATACTTTCCTCAAACTGGCACGGGAGCTTTCATGAGTGGGAGGGCAGAGATGTACCCCAACTGTCAATATTATTATCCCCCATAATCTCATTCGTCATTGCCAGCGTCTTCAGGAAGTCACTGTTACAGCTGTCACTGGAGCAGATGTCTGTCAGCGATTGTTTAAGATTTTAAATCAAATCCACTGTGTCTGTCACTGGTACATTGATGGACTGTAGGCCGTTGGTTGGCTGATTTGTTCAACAGACCTCTAAAGAGTGCCAGGGGAAATATGAATATCTTTGCTTGCATCTGCTGTAAGAACGACTGTGCACTGTGTTTGACTCTGTCCTGCCTCTTCTGCACACACTCATGGTGCTTCAAGGATTACGTCCTAAAGAGTGAACACTTTACTCTCCATTTATTATCACATCCTCACTCCAGTTCCAGTGGTCTCCAATCAGGGTACATCACGGAAACGTGTGGCAAATTGACTGCCGAACATTACTGTGTGCAAGGAGTTGACGGTACTGAAGAAAGTTTGATGCATCAGCTGATGTCCCCGCCACAGCTGCCGGGACTAGATTCAGCCCATGAGAGTGACAATGCACGTAGATTGCATTTTGAAAGGTGCTCCTGAGGACGGCTTGAACACCCCACCAGCCACAACAGACGCATAATCAAATCTGAATCCGACTCAAAAGGTGCCACAACTTCGATTATGTTTCGGTAACGGCCTCAGCCATCATCTCAACTGTATCCACAAGGCCGATTGCTCTTTCCCTTGCAGATCCAACGTACACAAATCTAGGACTCCTTGTTTTTGATATGTCCTTGCGTTTGTCTGCCAGTACTGCACACAAAGTCCCTCATGCATCATAGCGGCAGAGCGGATGCAGAATTTAGCAAGTTGTTTTTGTATATCTGGATTATGCCTGCAAATGAGTAAAGAACTCAGGGAAATTGCCAGCATTTTTTTTTTTTTTTTTTGCCTCTTCATTTTTTCAGCATCCACATAAAGGTAACTCTGCACATGTGAGCATAATGTCAAGTTTAAGTTTTAAGCTTCTTTCTCTTATCTCACCTTGTCGGCCCTCTGTGCTGACAAGCTGATGGATGATTGTGCCACAGTCGGACTTGTCGCATTCTCTGTAGTTATTGCATTTCTCCCCAGCTATCTAATGAGCTCTGCTGCTTCCATGTCTATAACACGTGCGCACGTGTTTCCAACCCTTATATCCGTGATGTCCAGATTTCTCTTCCCCGCTTCTCTCACCATAATGCTGAAACATTTTACACAATCCAGCATCCTTGATAATGCTGTATTGTGTCTAAAACTGCGTACTTCTCATACCAATGCTGAGGAGGAGCTCCCGGCCTTGTGTCCAAAAACTGAGACGGGGTACTGATTGAGTTTGGCCATTTGCAGTTGCAGTGGATGAGACTGATGAAGAAAGATGGAAACGCAAATAAAAGCTTGACTGACTTTCACCTGAGTGAAACTGGAGGCCTCGTCCTTAAGTTGTAGCCCCTTTCTTTCCCACTAACATGGAGCCTCACCAGCATTCGTGGATTTTACAAACACACAGAGATGGCGGTGGAGATTCTGGCATCTCTTTTAAGGTATTCATGATGCCTGCTGTGCCATAACAATGAATTAATTTAGCTGTAGCCTTCAATATTGGATAGTTTTTTTGTTTGTTTGTTTGTTTTTTGGTCATCATCTGCTACTGAACAAAGTAAAATGGCCTCTTGTGACTGGTCCAGAAATAGTAGCTTAAAAAAGTTGAGTTTAATGTTCATGTAACTTTAAAATAAGCTGCTGGTACAAAAACCCAGGAGGTTGTTGGGGGTTTTTTTTGTTTGGGTTTTTTTTTTTTTTTTTTTTTGGCTGGAGGACAGTCTCCAAATATCAAGTGTAAACAAACTGGTCAGCAGGGTAATGCTTTCCGTAAGTGGCAATGCACTTATGTTCACCGACCACCTGGTGCTGGACAATAACAGCGCTGACAACTAAAATAGGCCTGCATGCAGTGTGGCTAATAACACAGGGTTCACTTTTGTTTCCACTCATTCTGACATTGTTTCCGATGTACTGTATGTGGTGGTAAATGCACTGATATCGGACCTCACACACAAACTGCGTACTTTAATCATCAGCTCTGCTTATTTCAACGATAAAAAGCGCCCGAAAGTGAAATATGAGAGAGATTCATAGCTTTTTGTGCATTTTCAGCCGTGCTGGCCGATGAGAGCTGGACTCAGGTGGATGCTGCGGGGAGCTACGCCGGGTCCAAAGTGCTGTCAGGATTGACCAAGCTCAATTCAATATCCCATCATAAAGGAGAGGTAAACTGTCCCGTCCTAACAGGTGCAACAAAACTGTCACAGGGGAGCCAGTTAAATGTCAATCAAGCCCAGTCAGTACACACCCAGACAGTCCTGGGCTCTAATCAGCCAAGTGAACTGAAAACACCTGGGTGGGTGCCTGGAGGCTTCACTCTGTACTCACTTTATCTCACTGATGATGCGAGCTAACTAACCGTTGACCTTACCTGCGCACGGACTGGGAAGTTTATGACGGCGGCTGTTTACCAACTCCAGGAATTTCCAGCAGCTCGTGTCACGCGGTGGCAGCGGATTATGATTGTGGCCTGGAGTTTAATGATGAAACACTCCTGTACCAACTGTTTGATTTTAAACTGCCAGGTGTGTTTCCGTGCCACGGGTGGACTCTGTGGATGCCGTGCGTGTGTGTGTGTGTGCAGCAGTGCGGATCGGATACTGCTGACAGAAGCCACTTAAAGCCAAAACTAAGCATTTCAAATTATTGTTCAGACCACAGAGCGGTCAGTTGCAGTGATGCGTAACTTTTGGCAACAGCATTATACGTGCTGCAGGTATGTCAGTCAGGGTAGCTTCAAATAATTTTCGATACAAGCTCTCTTGTTGGGATACTAACTAGCAAGTAAAGTCCTGAAATGATTGGTCTATAATGCATTAATTTATCAAGTTATGTACTTGAGGTTAGTTTGAAAGTGCCATCATTTAATTTATTTAGCTGCAAGTGCCACGATGACACCAATTTGGACAGGAAAATGAATGAAAGAATGAACTGCAGGTGTATTTCTTCAAGATTTTGTCTAATTATATGCAGTTCACATGGTATTTTCAAAAATAATGGATTTTCTTTTTCATTTACTGTACAGTTTAAGTTTTATTTGTGTGTGTGTGTGTGTGTATGTGTGGACACTCATGTGCATAGGAGGAAAATGCTGACTGCACCAGTGTTTTGAATGAACGGTTGGCAACGGTGCAATGTACACATGGTGACAAAACATGAAAACACGGTGATTTAGAGTTACTGCTGTTCTCGGCGGAACAAAAGCGGCTTCTGATCTGTTGTATTTCACAAGTGCTCCCACATCAAGAATATTCATGTTGCATTGTCTGTGAATCATAGAACAAAGGCAGTGTTGGTGCAAAGAAGGCATTTTGGGGAAATCAAGAAAGTGTTGATCCTGTGTTGATCCTTTTTTTTCTTTCTTCTTTTCTTTTCTTTTTTTTTTACTTTTTCACAGCTGACTGCCTTGCCAAGCCACTAAATGAAGAAGTACGTCTATATGTGCCGTTCCGAAAACAGTAAGTTCAGTAGAAATTGGACATTATTCACACACCAAGGCCTCCGAATGACCTCTGACAAAAATGCTGGACAGCTGTCAGTGATAATCATCAGCTATCAAATCTGTTTCAACCCACCGGGGTGAGAGGTGAGGGATGCTCCTCTCTCCCAGCTGTAGATTTAGCTTGACATATAGAGACGGCTTTTACACCCCGAACCTGTCCAGTCTCCTGTAGCGTGAGATTGTAATCCATTAGGCCACCTGGGGAACAAACGACATGGGTGTTGGAATAATACAGCAACCAGCAAAATTCTCTGAACCAGAAATGACGAAGGTTGGGCGCGGGGCGAGCGGCCCTGTCACATAAACCATAACGAGCTGTGGAAACCGAGGGGAGCGAGAGACGCTTGTTGATCGAGCAGGGGGGGAAAAATGAGAGAAAGGAGGCAGGTTACAGGGCGAGTGATGGATGGAGACCAAACTCTATTCACGCAAGCCAACAACTTGACACATATATCCGAAAAGGAGAGTTGGAGGACTAAAAATAAAATGGAATAAAATAAAAAAAGAGAAATTTTCAGTCTACATCAGCAAAAAATGTGGCTTTTTCTTTTTTTTTTGAGAGAGAGAGAGAAAGATAATATTTGAAATGTGTACACATAGTATTTTATAAGGTGAAAGTTTGCACTCCCAGTGGTGCCATTTTATTTTTCCAACAAAAATAAAATGCATTTGCCCAGACCAAAGTACTGATTTTTATTTTTATTTTTTATTTTTTAAAGAAATAAGGAATTTTTTGATGCCCACACATTTAGGTTTCAGAGGGTGAAAGCATTTTTATAGTTTGGCTTTGAGTTGTGACTTATGAAGCACTTCAGTCACATGGGGAGGGGGAATGTCAGTGTGAGACCAACAAAGTGAACAAAGGAGCTCGACCTGCGGTGGAGAAAACAGAAATAAATAACAGCTGCTGGCAAAAGGCTGCAGCACTCTCATGTGGGGCCTCATCCTGTGAGTGGAACGGTGTAAATTCATGTAGGGATGCACAGCCATGGCCATTTGATGTGACCATTTGAAAAATAAAAATTTTTTTTAGAAGTTGTTCTCTTTTCTTTGGTGGTAATCCTTCATGCAATTTCCTCTTTTCTACAAAAACATTCCAGGGCCAAAGTTTCTGGGTCTGGCTCTTGGAAGAGGAAGAGGATTCTGGGGGCAAAATAAGCTCCCAACCCTGTTTGTGTTTGTGTTTCCTCTGCACGGTAAGAATACCAAACTCCATGCTAATAAGGAGGATGTGTCGAATCATTCTTCATGCGACTGCCAACAGGAAAAACAGTGAATATGGAAGATGCTGAAGCCATGCATGATTATTCTCTATTATGTTGCTGTGATGTTGCATTTGGAACCGGCGAGGAATTGTGCACTGTGGATCGAGGAAGAGCCAAAAACAGGAAACTGCTTTTACGTAGAGAAGCTCAGATCAGGGATGTTCAGTGTGAAACTCCCCCCGACAGCAACCAGGAGCTCAGTTATGCCTTTTCCACCCAAAAAGTTCTGATTCCCAAACTAGTTTGGGTCAAGACTCTTGGAACCAGGGTGCAAACTAAACAACTGGCCTGCATTTCGACCAGTTTTTGCACCGGAGCCACTGCGTGATCGATGGCAAGCATGCGCCACAAAATTTAACACTCTGGCAGCACATAGACACAGTGGTGTGAGTGTGAGTGTGAGTGTTGGCAAAAACATTCTTTTACCACTATTTTTAACCAGAACACAAAGTTCCCCGGTTGTTGTCCTCACCTTCACTTTTTTACCACTCGGGACTCATTTGAGAACTATTTTCTGGGTTCAGCTGCGAGCCAATTTTGATTTCGGGAGCCGATCTATGTTTGGTGAAAATGCAAAGAACAGTTCGAAATTTGGTGCATAAGCCACAACAGTGCCAGTTCTTCATTGGTGGAAAAGGGGGTAAGAAAGTGCTACCTCAGTTGGTGCAAAAAGAGTAGATCTATACATCTGAGTTTCTCCAAATCCATACAGGGCCTCAGTCAGATATTTGCCCTGCCCACAGTGGGAAAAAACTGAAATTTGAATCACAAGGTACATTGAAATGTCTACTACAGTCCTCATTTTAAAGTCTCCTGGTGTGACACAAAAGCGCTACGTATTAATTTTCAGGTTATTATGACAGACTGACTAATCAAAATGACAATCCTTGTAAGCTCTACAAGTTGGCAGCCGACTGCTGGAGCACAATATGGGCGGCGGTGAGAAATCACAGAGACTGTTTGAGCTTCACAGCGAAGACAATGGGCCACCGCGGCTGCTTGTCTTCGCCTTGACGACAATTGCCCTTGAAGTGAAGTGCCTTAAACCTCACACGGATTTGGTGTTGGCATCCAATGCAACACTGATTGGATCCCCACTGCGTGTGTCGTCTAATAAATCAAGCGCACCCCCTCTCCCGCTCGCTCTCACCCCGGTCCCTGTAGTCAGCATCCTGGAATAAAAGTGACAGTTATCATAATGGTGACGGCGGCGGCGGCGCGGTGTTGGTGGCAGGGGGCTGGGGGGAGCTAAATAAAAAGTGGTGTTGCGGTTAATTTCAGGAACAAAGTCTTCAGCGTCTTCTCGCTCTCCTCTGTCATGAGGCGTTTCAGACGGCTGGCACGCCGGCAACTCCATAAACTTTAACCTGCATTTTAAATGAGTGGTGGAAAGGACATCTCTCTCGCGCGCGCGCCCTCGCTCTTCCTCTCGAGACCAATAGCGGGTTGCTCTGGTGGCTGATGGAGCGATGGAGGAAGGGAAGGATCGGGAGGAGGAGGAGGAGGCGGCAGGGGGGGCGAGCGTTTTTGCGGAGAGTGATTGTGAGAGGACAGCGGTGGCAGAAGATGTCCTCTACACAGTGATTAATTCCAGACCCAATGTGATTTATGGCCCCACCACGGCTGTTTTGTAGGTCACTTTGGTGCCACATCACTCAAGCTGTGCAAACAACAAGTCTGATATCAGTGTTGGTTAACTGTAAAGGAGGGCACGCGCGCACACACACATGGAAATGAAAACGGTTTGCTTTGAATTTTTAGCAGCCTCTCCTTCTGCCGTCAAATCAGGTGGAGTCACCAAATATCACCGACACAAAGACATGAGGGCGGCTTGCGTGTTGGCAATAAAAACGTTCGGACACAAATGGAGAGGTGAGGCGGAAATGACTTCTTTTTAAAAGCGCAGGTTTCAATCTGAGCCACATGTTTTTGTTGTCAGCCGTTGAGCGAGCGTGGCTTTTAAAACCTCTTCCATCCGGCTCCATCGGCGGTTTCGCCTTTACAAATGCACGCTGTGTGGCCGAGCTTTGCTCAAACCCACAGAACTGTATTTTAAATTCTAGTGCAGATCCCGAGGTTTCCAAAGATACCAAATATGTCCCGCTGGATTTCCACGGAAATGTGTGTAAAATGATGCACTAGACATTTAGATATTTTTCTATTTGAGGTGATGCTGCAGCCATAAATCAATGGCATCTTGGCTTTGAATATTTCACTCAATGTAAGTGTGATGGAGCTTCAGTGTAGCACTGCATCCAGAATATGTATGTGGCATTGTCATACATGGAAAATAATGTTTCAAACTTTGATGCTACTTGGAGGAAAATTTAAGTGAAAATAAGAGTTCAGGCGGTTAAAATGACCCTGATAAAATTGCATTACTTCATATTTCATACTTTTTATTGTGCTAACTCTGATTTATATGTTTGTGTTTTAATCAGATTTTTCAAATTCTAAACTTTGAGCTGCATTCAACGCACAACGTGTTATATAAATGAATATACACCTACTGGCAATAACTGGAGAGCATCCGTCATCAAAAATTACCTTAAAACTAATTCCCAATAGTTAACGCCCTCATTCGTTTTATTATGTGCACAGAAAAATAAATTATAATGAAAAGGGGCATTTTAAGTTGGGCAATTCAGTACATTGATAATGATGATAAAATGATAAAAAATGCATTTGTTTCAGCCCAGGCCATATTGCAACACTCATATTTTTCTCAACTTGTAATACCAAACATTACTTATAAAAGCTGATTGACTGGAGAAAAGAAAAGAAAAAAAAAAACAGACAGCCGTGTTTTAGTTATTTATTTTTTTCCCTTTCCCCAGTCAGTCGTCCATCCAAATAACGCTACGTTGCATTCGGCGCCTGTGTAGCCATCAATTTGATGCAATGCTGATGGCCACTTGATGCACTCACCGTGGCGTGCAGCCTCTTTGTTACACAACAGCTACAATCGGAGATGTCCGATGCATTCCAGGAGCTATTTGGTGATGGAGTGTTGTGATTTACCACTTTATTGTACCCACTTTCCTCCAGACTGTCTTGTTAACTCCTACCTCTGTTAGTGATTTCCTATATTCCCCAGTGAGCCTTGGGACAACGCCCAGATAATGGGCGTGAACCTGCTCCGTTTTCTGTGACTGGAGTCGGACTGTGTGATATCGGTTATTGGATATTCATTTCTGACACCTGCAGTAATTCGCACAGCAAACGCGTACGAGCACATTATTGAGTTTGTGATTACTGGAAGAGGAAGAATAATCGCCGACCAGTTTTAAATATCTGAGAAGGTGTTTTTCCTACACAACCTTCAATTCACGCAGAAATGTGTTCATGCTGTAGAGAAACATCTTCTCAAACACTGAACGCACTTTTGCTCCTCTTCAAGCAATCACTCCTATCCGCCCGTGTATTTTTCCTCGTTTGTTTGCAAGTTATTAAAGGGAGGAAACAAGCATCAATATCAAACTAACTTCATTGTGGTGTTTACCTGTAGCACTAACTTCATTGCAGGTGCAGGACGAGTGAGGCTTGCAAAATGTTTATTCATATTTATTCCAGAAAATTAGCAGAACCGGCACCACAAGGTGGTATCAAGGAGCATTACACCTCAGCCTCAGTTTTTGAAACATTTTTAGCCAAACGGTGCATTTTGAAAAACTTCAAAATAATAACTTTCATATTTTCTATGTTTTAGTCCATTTGATGCCGTGCCAGCCCATTCCCACCAAGGTTTCTCACAGGGCTTGATATCCAAGGGGCGATAAAGCAAATACACAGCGGTCCCTCCCAGAGTGGGCCGGCCCATGGAGCTGTTGTCAGTGGGTGTGCAATCTGGGATTAACCTTTATGTTTGGTTTGTGATTTAAAGTGCTAAAATGGACAAGACAGGTGCAAAGAAACAACAAAAAAAAAGTGTTGCAAAGGGTAAAAGACCTTCTGAGGCTGTCAAAGTTAGCAGTTAAGCAGAAGCCTTGAATAGGCAAATACTAAACTACAGAAGGACTGGTGAATAAAGGTCCATAACATCATCCTGGATCCAGTCTCAGAGCATTTTGTGAGATTTTAAAAGGATTTTTAGTTGAGATCAGATTATGTAATGGACAATTTTGTTATCAGCAGTGATTAGCAAAAACCAGGGACATAAAATCTATGAAAATCAAGCTTTTAATCTGGTTAACATGTCCATGTGGTGTTTTTCATATGCTGCAAGACACATTAGGAGTGAAATAAGCAGGAAACGCCATGGCTGAGGACAAGATCAAAAATCCAGGTTCAGACAGGATAGGGTGCTGCTTGCCCCACCGGTCACTTGAGTGTTTCAACAAATCAACCAGACTAACTTTAAATAGCTGCTTCACATGAACAATATTAGTGTGACTAAGAGATTTATATTCTTTAACAGCTAGATCATTAACTACAGTATAACTTCACAATAGGGAATTCCTGCCTCCATGAACACAGAGCTGTTTTATTTTCATAAGATCAACAAGACCAACTTGAAATGGCTTCACTTTAAAAAAAAAAAAAATTTACATGGTTAGATTATCAAATACAGTACAAGTTACGAGCCAATGTGCCAGCAGGCAGGGGAGTGGGCGGGGACTATTTGCATATTCATGGTTCCACACATTTTTAATGAGGGCAAGCTGTTAAGCTGTTCTAAGACATTAAGGGAAATAAATATATATACTGTTATGTGTGTGTCTGTGTGTGTGTGTGTGTGTGTGTGTGTGTGTGTGTTCAGTCCTAGTCCTAGGCACTTCTTGAAACCCGGTGAC
>OMLB01022547.1:26376-41114 GCA_900302555.1 Myripristis jacobus
ACTTGAAATGGCTTCACTTTAAAAAAAAAAAAAATTTACATGGTTAGATTATCAAATACAGTACAAGTTACGAGCCAATGTGCCAGCAGGCAGGGGAGTGGGCGGGGACTATTTGCATATTCATGGTTCCACACATTTTTAATGAGGGCAAGCTGTTAAGCTGTTCTAAGACATTAAGGGAAATAAATATATATACTGTTATGTGTGTGTGTGTGCGTGTGTATGTGTGTGTGTGTGTGTGTGTGTGTGTGTATAGGGGGGCTCTAATGTATGTAATATTGATGAACAAAGATTTTTTTTTTTTTCAGGTGTTTAATAAATGGCTGGAGGGTGCCTTTAATAACTTTGTAATGTTAAGAGCCTGGAAGCATTTTGACTGAGTCAGCTGTTCTGCACAATAACAGGACTGGCCGGTGTGTGTCTGTATCTGTTGGTATCATGACTTCCCATCTGGTATTTAAACAGTCACATCAAGTGCTTATTATCCCCGGCTCACGTGGAGTTAACTCCAGCAAGATGGAGAGAGAGAATCGTGCTAACAGTGTATGATTTTGGAGTGACTTAATTGACTGAAATTAAAGCTTCCGTTAGAAACTCAAATTAAGGGGTTGCTAAGCAACATCAATCCCAAAATCCATTTCTTCAATTACTCTGCTAAAGTTAATCCTTTCCTTCATTGTGGCACTGGGATTATTAATGCAAATTTCAAATGAGAAATGTATTCAAAATATAGTGAAGTCATCTGAAGAAATAACTTCATGCGGAGATGATGTCCCAATTATTTTTCACCACATGAATGTTCAAAAACCTATAAGCTCTTTCATCCACCGTTTTTTTTTTTCTTCTTCTTCTTCTGCCTCAGTGGCTGCGTTTTTTCAAACAGTGTTACAGCAGAACAAAACACTGTCAACAGTATTTTCAGATCTGAGACATCTGGACTTGATGTTTTATTTCCTTAATCAACAATAGACGAGCTCGTCTTCGGGTCTGTTTTGATTCTGTCTCTGACTCTTTATCGCTCTCTCTCCTTTTTGTCTTATGCAACGGTGAGACAGGAACAGAGTCAGTGACAGCTGGAGGTAGACTGCTCCAACACCACAGTGAGGTTAAAATGCACGAAAACTAATATCGGACCATAATCATCTTTAGTTTTGACGATTCATCCCTTCCTCCATCAGTGGGATCAATAAAATATGAAAACACATGATGGAGAAAACTGTAATGTTTAGGCCTCATAGTGCAAATACCACCCTCCTCACAACTGTGCAAAATGTCACAATCAATTAGCCTGCCCCCGTCAATCTGCAGTGTTTTGGTCTTGCCTGATGATGGAAAAGGTTATTTAAAAAGTGCGGCAAGGTGACCTGCTCCAGGCGCTAAGACAAAGCGCCGTCTCAAAGGAAACAGGAGGCGATTACCATCGGTTGCAGCTCGCTACTACGTGGGTTTGCACGGGCGTCTCCTCGGATGGATGTGGCTCCCCATCTTCGGGTGGCTGGCCCGGCTCTGTTTCCTCTGTTGCCCCTGCCATCCCTGGCCCCGCTTCCCCCTGCGCCTTCCACAGCCATTAGCTCTGCTGCATTAATGCACTTTATTATTTGTTTGCCTCACTAAGTCCTTGTGCCTCCCTAATGTCCTCCTTTCCACTCTCTCATCTTCTCTCTGTGTGTGTGTGTGTGTGTGTGTGTTGCATTTGCTTGATCAATTCCTTGGGTGAATGTGGCTATTTTCCTCCCAGGTACCCGTCCTCCTCCACTCCCAATCGTCTTCATCCCTCTCTCATCCTCATCATCACCCCCCTGCCGCCTGCCTTGGTTGAGACCTTCTGTTGCTTCTCTTGTCATATCACCTGCTAATGTGTTTTCTTTAATATTAAGACTGTGTTGTGTCATTTGGGACGGCGCCTGTTGCACACCTGCCTGGTCTGGTCTGTGGTCCTTCTCAAGATTTTTCCCCCTTCTTTTCCGCTTTTACCTCTGGGGTTTTTCTGAATCCACAGTGGATTAAGTCTGGAGGTGCCGTCCTGTTTGTTGTAAACTCGCGGCCATGTAAACAGTGACATGTGGCTTTAAATAAACTTGAACTTGAACTCGATCTTGAACTCAGCTTCGTCTGTCAAACAGGCATAAATGGCGAAACTGACCTCCTATCCCTTGTTTTTTTTTTTTTTTATCTAAGTTTCATTCCACTTCATTGTGGTGAATCAAAAGGAACAATCACGCAATTCACCTAACCCAGCTCAATCAGCGCCTCATTCAACCAAACTGAACAGAGACTGGGAGAAAAAGAGTCGACAGAAAACTCTAATGCAGCACCGTTGTGATGTTCTCTCTGTGCTGCTTCTCTCTCGCTTGATTGATGGTATTTCCCATAATCCCCTGTTTGTTGTCATAGAGACGCATCATTCCCCTCAACCTGAAAAGCAGCTGTTGGATTCTTTTTTTTTTTCCTCCCTCTTCTTCTTCCCTCTCCATTTTTCCTTTGATTAAATGAGCGAATGCAACTCTCGAAAATACGGTAGAAGTAAACAATCCTTGCAATTACATTACTTGAGAGAGGGAGATATTTCAGCCGGAAAAGTACTGATGTCTTTTTCAATTTAAATGCCTTGCTTTGGATGGATGGAGGCAAATAAATAAATAAAAAAGGAATGATAAAAAAAAAACTCTCACAACTCAGAGTAACAGGAAAGGGCCACCTGAGTCTGCTGTGTCTGAGGGTTTCAAAGGAAGGCAACAAGCAAAGGATCATCATTGGTCTATTCTATGGAAATGATGGGTGTCCAATGTCCAGCTTAGGATGGTTACCGGAATCCAGTGGGACCCACCTGTCCCCGTTTGGTCAGGTCGAGTTCAGACAGGACAGAAATTCCAAGTACAAAGGTCCCATTTGAAGCCTTAGATTAGATTTGAGATTTTATGTTTTTCTAACCGATTTTAACTTGCAGTGCACGTTGGACATTGCCTTAAAGTTGGAGAAAGTTCAGAAGACGGATTAATGTTACAAAAGAAAGCGACCGACGGTGAAGACAAATCCTGATCCCTGGTGCAGCTGAAGAAAGAAACGGGACTGAGGGACCGACTCGGCTGCCTCGTTGCCTCTCTTGGACAGGTTAGCGCTTGTAAAATCTGCAGGATGTGCATGACATTTACCCGACTAACATAGCAGATTATTGTCTTAGAGGTGTGAAAAATGAATATGATTGTACCAAAATTATTCCTGAAAACAATGACTGGGGCCTAAGTTGTTGTGTTTTGTTAGAAGGGTGCAGAATTACAGTAAATGCAATAAGTGTTGGGCAAAGCTGCTGAATAATGTCAGGATAGAGTGATACACACATCATGAAGACTTTCTTTCTTACACAGCTTAGAACCTGTATCATAAATAGTAGATAGTGAAAATCATTGGGTGTATAGCTGGCGGGTCTTTACACTGGTCTCGATGTCTCCATGTCTCGCCAGCCCATCCATTTAGGCTGAAAAGAGCCCTGAAACTCCATCACGCAGTGTTCTTGTAGTGGCGGATGCAGAATTACAGCTTCCATCCTTTTTTTTGTTGCAGGTACAAAAGGCACACAAAGAGCCTGTTTGTGTTAAGACCCGAGAGGGCTCCCGGTGTCCCCTGACCACCCCGTCCTCCATCACTGTCCCGCCATGTCAGCGCAGCTCGCAGGTGGGTCTCTGTTTGGTGCCGACACGGAAAATGAAGGATTACAGTTCACTGAAAAGAAGTAATGCTTCTGCCTGTGGAATACATGCAAAAAAAAAACCCCAAAAAAACATTACCGAGTTTCAGAATGGGCTTCCACAGCTGCCTCTTTTCTGTCTGTGCATAAACCTCTCCATGACTTCTTACTGTCATTTGTAATTTGTAAAACTTTTGATATAACACTTAGTTTTTGTTTTGTGTACACATAAACAAAAAGCCAACTTTTCATAATGTGAAAAAAATTAAATTGCTGTAATTACTCTAGATATCACCATGCCTAGTATCTATGACTGAAGTATGGATAATAAGCATGGATTTTTTTTTTTTTTTTTTTGTTTTGTTTTGTTTTGTTTTGTGGCTTTTAAATTTAGGTTTGGGTTGCATTTCCGGATGGATTTACTGGTAAAGTCTTTTTCTTAAATTTGAATTTTCCATTAATTTACACATTTCACTCTGAAGGAGGCAGACTACAGCTAATGAGTACCCTAAAGATAAATTTCTACAACATAAATGTTTAGTTTTATTGGTCAGGTTCAGACTTTTGTGTCTTTTTGGGCTTTGGTTTGTATTGAATTCATTTTTTTTTTTCCTCTGGCGGACAGTTTGGACAAAAGTTTCTCACCCATGGTCAGGTTGCGTTCAATATCAGGCCTTCAAGCTCTAGTGGAAAGTGACCAACCTTGCGAACCGACTGATAAACTAGCTGTTGTACATCAAAAATGAATGAAGCGGCAGATTTTGGTGAACTTTTTATGTGAAACGAGAGAAAGCCTCTGATTTTTTTTTACTTCATTTGAAAACTACACATAGAAATAAAGGACAGCACAACTCGTCCAATCAGGCCCAGCCTTCGGCCCATGATAAATGAAAGCAGCTAAGCTCTGCAAACCATCCTGTGTTCATTCGCTATCTATTGTCCACTGGGTTTTAATATTCGGGAAGACGGAGGAGCGCTTGTCCACCATCAGTCAGGCCTCCACCCGCAGTACTTTAACGACACGCCCATCAAGCAGCCACCGCGTGAAAGGACGCCAATCCATCACATCCAGCGAGGCCCATGTCAGAATGCACCATAAAACCCCTTAATGTAAATCACAATCAGCACCACAGCTTATTTTTGTCCTGCTAAATATTTATACGGCCGAGCGTTATCACTGGAGTCGGAGTGAGAAAATGCACAAATAATGTAACAGCTCCGCCGCATGTGTGGGTGCGTCCATACATTTGCGCGCGTGCGTGTCCACAGTATGTAATTAGGTTGCACTGTATGTGCTGATGTTATGTGCTATTAAGTGAATGGGGTCGTTTGGGTCACAGCGAATAACTCCAACACCACAGCTGCTGTAATAGAGTTCCCTCCCCTTGATGCACATCTTAAATCCATTAATAAGCCACTCTCATAAGCAGGTGAGGTAAAAGACCGGGTGTTGCGGTTCAGCGTAGACCACGGCTAAGAGGACGGGGGTTGAGGGAAACCACGCGGGCCCACGACCTGAGAAGACTGGGTATCTTCCTTGGCTGGCTGATTTTTTCCCTTTTAGCTGACTAGCAGATGTTTGTTTGCCCAAGCGGGAGGCCCGTGCTGGAATGCAGTCGGCTTCATTAACATCATCCACAAGCCCCGTTTTGATTATGCAACGTATAACTGAGTGAAAATAAGGTCAGACATGCATGGTGCGTGGCGCTCCTTCACCAGCCGAATCACTCAGCCGGAGAGCCATGTAAGTGCATTTACCATTGTACTTTGATCCAAATCATTTGGATTATAACTGTGACTAGCAGCTTTTACATAATGAGATTTGGAAAACATCAAAAAAATCTAACTCAAAAGGTACTTTATCTGAAGGCTTCAGACAACTCCGAGCCAGAGTGTGACATGGTGAGGGTATAATCTCAGCATTACAAAAGTCGTGTCTGCAGTGGATCATGTGCAGTCGTGAAAGTTTGGAAGCGGCGTAACTTCCAACGATAAAGTTACAGAATTTTAGCAATGCTCAGCAGTATAATAGCAGCACAGACATCCTGGAATCAAATGCCTCTTTGAGTGGATTACTGTGAGAGAAAAAAAAAACCTGCCTTGACATTATAATGGCACAGGCAAAGGCAAGACTGAAAATTCCCCAAGTTCAGTGATCATTATCTCGGGTTTTCTTTGGCCGGAATTCAATGACAAAATGAGACTGCAGCTCAAAACTTTCTTTCTTTCATCTCCATTCATTGACTTTTTCGGGATTATTATTATTATTATTACATAAGTTGGGAATGCATCTTGAAAGAGTTTGAAAAGTTGCTCGAACTCTAGATTAAATATTGTTTCTCTCTCGAGGCTGACCTTTTTAATCCTAGATCTTTTTTTTTTTTTTTTTTAGCTAAAGAGTTGACTTTCCACTGTGTCAGCCTGCAGACAAATGCCCCTTAGGTTTGAGAAAAAAAATCCCTGCACTTTTTAAGCACACATGAAATATTGGTTGGAAAGCTATGGATGGCAATTATTCAGACTGTAAAGTTTTAGTGATGCATGTGTTTAATTATCTTTAGCTAAATTACATAATTGCAATAATGTGAAAATGGAAATGGTGCGTGTTTGGAGATCAGTTATGGTTGTGTAATCTAACTGGCGGTGTTGATTACTCTGCTAGAAAAGTCCTTTCATTCTTCAGCCTTACCTAAATCACTCAACAAGTGACTGGGTGGATGAATGAATGAATGACTTAGTGAACGTTATTTGTATAATGTATCCACAAGTCACATTTTCTCCTCATTTTTTAAATTATTGGAGGAGCAGTTTCTTTTTTTTCCTTTCATTTATGTATTTTTCTCCAAAATGATAAATAATTGCCTAAAGGAAAACAGTGTGAGGTCAAAAAGAAGCAGATGCTCAAGCAAGCCTCGGTGCTCTTCCCTTTGGGCATACCATGTAATTGGCGCTACATTGCAGGCCTGCTTTCACACTGCACACAGAAAACATATTAAATACATAAAAAAAATTTACAACAAACACATGTAGAAGTCCAAAAGTTCAACAGCATCAGGCACTAATGATCATCTGGTGTCTCCAGAATGAGTAGTAACAAGCATTTGATGATGATACATGGCTTTTGCATGATCTGTGGGTGGTCCAGAAGAATTGAATAGCACAGTTGTTAGTCTTTTCAAATGTAAACGTAATTTTTTGGATTACTGGCAAAACCTCAGTCTTTTTAAATAGGGTTGAAGGGCCTGTGTGATAAAATACAGTCACCGGTTCATGCAAAAATAGAAACTGTGAGTGCTGTTTCATGTGAGATGGGCACCGCAGAGGGGAATCTGTCACTCCTCACTTCTGAGATATACCGCGTCTTGCAACACGGGACAGTGATGTGTGCTCTCGATTTGTCTTGGGGACCGGAGACCGAGGGGCAACAGGAGTGGTGAGTTATGAGCCTGCCATCTCCAGGCCGACCGACCTCCTCGTTTGCGGCCCGCTAATTAAATCATGAAGGCACACTTTGGATTTTGAACTCCAACACCGAATGCTTTATGGATGAGAAACCTTCCAGCTCAAAGGATATACGAGAAGTGCAATATTTCTCATGTCACAGGCGAACACGTTTAAGTGCAGGGACTCGAAAGGAGTAGAATGACAGCATTTAAAGGCAAGGACAATGCCATGACAAAGGCTAATAAAAAAAAAAAAGTAAAACATGATAACAGTGTGAGTCTGAAAGGAGTATTTCTCTCCTTTCCGTTGCTGTATATCCGTTCATGTCAACGAGAATCTGAAGTAGACAACTGTGCTTGCAATGTCTTTTTTCCCCCCCTTTTGGCGAAGATCATCCCACTTTAACGACATCTATCCACTCTGGGCAAAACACAAAAAGAAAAGACTAAATGAAATTTTTGGCTTCCAGCAGCCTTTAGAAAGTTATTGCCTCCCAGAGAATTTGATGCCCTGAGTATTTACAACTGGCTGTTATCATTTAATAACGGCCACTAGTTCAAAGCCTGTAGGATTTGTCCAGAATATTATACTGGCATTTTGTGGTTGATCTTATCGTTGTTGTTGTTTTATTGTTGTTGCTGCTGTTCGGTCTTTTTTTTCTCTCTGCAGTTGTTGTTGTTACTGTTAAAAGGACAGCAGCAGTCAAACCAGGCGTTCTTTATTAGGTTTCAAAGGACACAGCAACGGGGCAGGAAAGAGGGTAGAGAGCTGTGACCGCGCGGTATGAGCTGAGCCTCAAACACATGCAGCCAATGCACCTCATGCAGGGCGTGACTTAGCGGACTAGGCCGCCAGAGAAAAAGAAACAAGGAAAAAGTAAAAAAAAAAAAAAAGGTAGGACTTGTTGGGGTTAACAGTGTTACCGCACCCGACCTGACATCCATTTGTGTTCACAAAACTCCGCAGGCTGCCAGTAGGCACTTTCACGTCTCATTTTGGCGTCACACCATTTCATCTCTAAACCGCTCTTTGACCAATTCAATAATATCAGGCGGCAAGAATTCTATCGGTATTAGGAAAAAAATAAAAAATAAAAACCCTTTTGCCAATCCTGTTGTGAGGCTTTCACCCCATGTGTGGCCAGAATTGGCACTCGGGCCCTCGAGAAAAGAAGTCAGCCCGTGGGCGCACAAATTTCTGTTGCTAAATCCAAAAGGAGCCTTACTTCCCCTGTGGAAGTAACTGGATTCACCCCTGTCACCGCTAATCCCATCCCCTGGGCTGAAAAGTATCATTAAAGAGCCAAAATAACAAGTGGACCTGGCCGGTGGTGAAATACAGTGCGGGGCTGCTGTTCGAGAGCCTTAATGATGTACAGTGGTGGGTGGCAGTTGAAAACAGAACATTGATGAAAGACCATATCATGCATGCCAATGTAATACAATTTAACTAGTTGCTTAAAGTGCTCCGAGGCTTAAAAACAAACTATAAATTACAAAAACCTAACAAAAAAAAAAAAAAAAAAGCCAAAGACCACAGCGAACAAATGCTAGGCTGGGTAAGAAACTTCTGCAGAAGGTAAACGCAGTCAGGATTAACACAGCCGTTGTGTGTTTATCTCAAGGTGATGTCTGGTATGCAATTTCCTATTTACAATTCTGCCGTGAATCGAAAAGTGAACACAGCCCGTCTTGAGTCGTAGAGGAAGGGATTGAGGTGATAACCCGGACCTCCGTTGCAGCTGTGTGGGGGGGTAGGACTGGGGTTTTAGTGGGAGGTATCTCAGAGTGAAGAGAGCCAGTTTGATTTCAGCCTTGGTGAAGATTCAATCTCCGAATACCAGCCAGTCAAATTGTCTCTGCATTTTAAGTCAAAATGAAATAAGAGCAATATACGCAGATAGAGAATATGTAGAGAATATTTTCCTCACCAAATTCAACTGTCGTCACACAACAGAATGGGCATTATGAGTCATTATCATGGCCCTACTGCGCCCTCTAGTGGGTCAGAAGGGTGTTATCATCAATTCCTATCATCACTCGCTCTTAACCATTCAAACAGTAGCTTTCGCATTTTCATTAGCTTTCATTAGCTACTTGTTTAAGGTTAGGAAAGGGTTTTTGTTATGGTTAAGGTTGGGAAAAGGTGATGGCTAACGTTAGGAAACTAGCCTGGTTCTTGCCTGAGTCAGGACTCCGTCCCGGGACTCTGGAGTGAAATCTGTGTGATTTACCCCTCCAGCACCCCAACCACCTCCTTCCATGGCCGACTTTGTTGCTACGTCATGGTACGTCTGGCTCTTTAAGACAGATCGATGATAGGAATAGATGATAGCAGCCTTCTGACCCACTAAAAGGCGCAGTAGGGTCCTACTAACCCATACCTGTGGGGGTGATTATGACTAACGTCCATTCAGTGGTGGGATAACATTCTCTAACTTCATCTCTATCTCTTCCTGTGCGACTGGAATCGATTTAATAAGGGAAATCAATAAGGGATAATGCATTTGACATGTTCACTTTGTCACTTTGTGTGAGTAAAAGGAGACAGTGCCCTCAGTTTGCACATTCAATGTGTAAAAAAAAAAAAAAAATACTATCACAACAAGACCATCGTCTGGCATTAAATAAATGTCAGAGCTACACAAGTGACCCTGTCCACACTTCGGAACTGTCTGACCTGAAAAGTGAACTTAAGAGCTGCAGTCCTGCGTCATCCCTGTCTTCTCCTTGGACTTGCTCTTGATAGCAGCAGCAGACAGTGACGGATTGAGGCTGTGACCCAGTGATGGACTTTCATTGCAGCTGTCCAGGGGGTCTCAAGCTGTTTGATTTCAGCCCTGGTTGAGATCAAGCCTCTCTGTGCAGGAAAATGAAGTGAAATGTGGCCAATTTAGGATGTGGCGTTTCTTTGCAATTCTAAATAAAGCCCAAACACTGCTGCTATAAAAAAAAAAAAGAATAAAAAAATGTACTTGACAGCTCACATATGGCTACGTTTCTGTCATTGATGGTGTTCAAGATGTTTCGAGAAACATTTTTCCACAAAGTGAACAGAATTAGACATAGACATGCCTCATTTCGGGCCCTCCTTCTTGACTGATGTTGGAGAAATCAAAGACAATTGGACGGGCGTGGATCCAGGTTGTGACCCCGTGTCAGGGACGCACAACCAAGCTGTCCTTGGCCGGTCTCCAGGTTTCCTCCCGTGCCGACGGGGATGAAAGACGGAAGGCGCCATTGAAATTTGTCCTCAAATTAAGTCTGACCTGGTTGTCGGAAGCACTTTTTAATTATCTGGTCAGCCCATTTTGATGATGACAATTTGCGGTGGCTGTGTTATTCTGCGCGCCATATTTTTTGACCTTGTTTTTGATTTTTGTTTTTTCTCCATCAGATATGAAATGAGATGCTCCGTAATTGAGGGCACAGTGACGCACACAGATTAACAGACAAACACACAGGCAGAGTAAGATGAATTGAATACACAGCACAGCAAGTGTGTGTGTGTGTGTGTGTGTGTGTATTAAGGAGAGACAGAGAGAGACTGGGTTTGGTTCTTGGAGGCATGCACCACAACGAGGCCCCCTCCCAATTCATTTACAATTCACCCAGCACTACACTCACATTTCATCTACAGACAAACTGTTTGGTCTCCAAAAGGCTTTCGGAGAGATTACATATCTTTCCTTTCATAAAGATGCCATTAGTGTCTGGGGAGTAATGGGAGCCACTAATTTGATAGTCTGACCTTAAGCTATTCATCAGCTCAGAGGGAAGAGAAGAATGGATGATGCGGGAGATCACATTATAATTTGGCTACAGGATCCAATAGTCTAATGATAGTATTAACTCAAACCGCTGCAAAGAAAATGTTCGGAGATGCAGGGAACAAAAGACCGGCATAACAACGCTGAGTGTAGCCGGCAAATCCGCCTGATAGTCCAACTTCTCAGCAGGGTGCAAAATGTCATATACATGCTATTTATGTAAACGGGAGGACTTGTGTCTTATTGTTTCTGCCAGGCCCTCAAGCAGCTCCTAAAAGTCATAGTAAAAAATGATAATTGTTACTCCAGAGGATGGGAGGGGCATAGCCAAGTGTGTGCAAATGAAATTGTGTTTTGTGTTGCCGTATATGCCAAAGTCGCTCCCTTCAAAGCAATTTGGCAGCAGCAGCAGCAGAGCAACAGAAGTCAAGAGCTGTGGTTTGCACTCCGCAGAGGGATCTGACAGGGCAAATTGTTAATATTAGAGCAGGTGCCTCCGCAAAGAGAGCCGGGTCAGGCCGATGAAGCGGTTACAAATCTGGACACGCGTCTGAGTAAATAAATGCATAATTAAGGCCAGTTCTCCGGCATCGCACTCCCATCCCCAACCCCCTGACCCCCTGGCCATTTTTGCAACATTAACATTGAGACAGGGCCAACATGCAAATGAGATAATGAGAAGGTGCCGATGGGTGGTCGAAGCAAAACACCGTCAGGATGCCAGATGAGGGCGAGTCGAGCATGTGTTTTGAGAGGCCCTCCTTTTGTTTTCTCAGACATCTCTCATTAAGTTATCTTATAAAAGCAAATTTGGTACTGAGAATTCCCATTTGGGCCCTGTGTTGAGCAATATAACTGACCTAACAATGGCAAAGTAATATTAAACGAATTATACATCAAATAAAAAATCCAGCAAAAGCAATGTATTCCACATAATTCCTGCTAGATACAGTATATCTCCACTGGTGCTGTTTGCTGGCAAGATCCATCGCTGATTTCCCCTTTGCCAGCGTCCAATTACAGCAGTAGATTATGTGTCCTTCTGCAATGTGCAGACCGGGGCAGAAAACTCTCCGAGGGCTTTGAGACACTTGTACGGCCGTCTATCATCTCAGATAGCTTCTATCGAGGCCACCTCTCCCTGCCCACTGCCACCCCTGCATGATGAATCTGCAACCATTCAAAGAGTCATTTGAACGCTGTCGGTCGCGCTTCACATTCTCTCGACCCCGTCAGGTTAGGACCCCTGTTCGGTCAGCGCCATCCTCCCCTCTTCCCTCATCTGATCTTGGGAGACCTGCAGCTGGGATTGATAGATGCGCCGCCCAGAGGGAATAATGTATTGTGGTCCTTGCAGGCAACAGAGATGAGGTTTAAATGATCTACTACTCCGGGGTTTGTAATCTCACTGATCAAATTTGCCGGGGATCCTCTCTCCACTGCCACTAGTGGCTCATCTATATATGGAGAAGTAATGGAGTCTACCATAACTGAACACAAGAGCTACACTCCATCAACGGCGCTCCGACCCGTTGCGCCGTATCTCGCGGCGCTGATCTCCACCCATCCAGTGCCAGTTCATGCATACAGAGCTGAGATTAAAGAGAATATGCAGTCATTGTGTGTAATGACTTCTTATCCATTTATTTGTAATATAAATTAGAGATAAATTACAGATATCGGGGACTGTTTTAACCTGTTAAATGCCATAATGAAATATAGATGTGATATATTTGAACAAAAGTAAAAGGTAATACTGCTGAATTTAAAATTGAATTATATTATTCTTATGCCCTAGAGCAGTTTTTCTAAACTGGTAAGCAAAATCCTCAACAAGAGTTTGCACCACACCAAAATCTGTTATGTCACACCAACGAATAGCTTCTCAAATAATCAAATGGATGAAACAGAGAAGATGCCAACTTTGTAATCGGCAGCGTTTGTTTTTTTTGTTTTTTTTGTCCCCTGGTGATTTCCTGAGAATAAGGGTGGATATTTCTTCTTGTGAATTGTTAGCGCCGCAGCACGACAAGCCTCATTTTGATGTAAAAGTTTGCACAGCCACTTTGCAACTCCACAAACTCTTTCCAACTCGTAACACCAGGCTGTGCATTGTTAGGAAATCACAATTTGGTCTGGTTTGGCTTTACTTTAGGTCGGACCGCGTGCTTATTGGGCATTCACATGGACACATTCATTCTTTAAAAAAAAAAAAAAAAAAAAGAGTTGTATTCTCCCTGAAAATACCACTGTTGGGAAAGCTCCTGACCTTTTCCTCTCTTTGTGGCATTTGCAAGTCCTCACTTTACCCTTTCCCTTGCTATGTAGCCATGAGCTGCCACGACACCTATATATATATACACCAACAGATTTTGTATGTCATCAAACATTTACACTGTTGTTCAGCACCAATTATTATAATTATACACTTTACAGTACAATTCTGTGCAGAGGCTGTTATGGTGACAATTGAAGAGCCATGTTCCCAGGCATTGCTTCACTTCTATCCGTTTTCTAAAGCCCTCGGTTGAGAGTGCTTTTGAATGGTAAACAAGACTTCAGTGGATTATGCTATAAACCTATTCTGTGGTTAGAGGTCCTCAGACAAGTGGCACGTTCATGAAATCCTGAAGCATTGCAGCTGACATTTTATAAGCCTAACAGCAAACAATATGGAAATCAATGCATATGATGCATGTGGGTGACTACCAAACAACTGGCAGCCAAACAGAATACAGCTTCCCTCTCGGTGCTGTAAAGATTGAGAGTGATATAGCAATGCATGTGCAAATCAGCTGTCTCTGTGCATTAGGCCGTCTGGAGGAAGGGTTTGACGCAATCTGCCATGCAGTTAGTGCAGAAATACACAAACTAGCATTGCCACAGGACTGTCAAAGGCAGATTTTTTTAAACCCTCATTGCAGGAAATTGTTAACGCAGAGCTGAAGATTTCGGTTTGGAGCGGTTATTTGAGTTCTAGGTCTTTTGTGAGGTTTGAGGGTTTTACTCGCATAAAAAAAACAACAAAGTGTGTTGTCAATAATACTCCTCTTGCAATCCAAGAGATGAATATGCAGCAAAATTACACTGCCAACTTTTTATTTGTGGGTTTGTATTTGAGTCTGTGTTCACCATGCTAAAACAAAGAGGAAAAAAGACCAGCTTGAGCTTACTGTCCCAATATTTATGCTTTTCACTGCAAATGGATTGTAGCGAAAGCAGAACGTGTCAATTTAGTCTCAAGTATTTTCTAAATCCTTGGTTGAGGGTGTTTTTGAATAATAAACAAGACTTGAGCGGATTATGCTTTTAGACTCGCGCGCTGTTGGAGGTCGGAAGACCCAGGGCACGTTCAACAAATCCCCGAGCTTTGCTGTTGACATTTGATTATGCCAACTAGAAAACAATATGGTCATCACTGAATCTGATGTCTGCCGTTCACTCTGGGGAGGTTGTTTATCATGCACGTGTCCTCCAACTTTTAATCACAGTCGGATTTGGACTCGACCGTATTCCCTTCGGCCGCGATATGACCGAGTTTAATGGTGATGTCATACACTTTGTTCTTGTTTCCCTCCATCCGGGGAGAGAGGAGGAGAGCAGGGATGGAAGGAGAGCGCAGGCGAAGCTGGAGACATAAAGCCAGACAAAAGAAGACAAGTGAAAGAGAGAGAGAGAATAAAATGAGATGAGACAAGACACTCACTACATTTACATGCACACAGATTTTCCACTATTATTCTGAATAGGACGATATTCCACATTTGATCCAGGTCGTGCAATCAGCATATTCCATTTGGATATTCATATTTTCCAAATTTATTTTACATTTCATTAGGA
>OMLB01022547.1:41134-54022 GCA_900302555.1 Myripristis jacobus
GTTTTTACCACAGTTTGTACGGTCAGCTCAGCCAACAGTTTGCAAGGCTGGGGTAGAGATGCATTTGTAACCCACTGAAAATAATGGTGACTAAAAACAATGATGAGAATTTATTTTATTTTATTATTAACAACATTATTTATTTTACTCTGTATTTAAACTGTTTTACTGTTTAATTCATTTTTACCTCAGAGATCTAACGTTAATCAGGAATTATTTTACTGGGGAAAACAATAACAAACAATCTCATTGGGTAAAGAGAGGAATAACTCATTGCCATTGGTGCAAAAACAGCCCAAGTCCCGCCTCTGTCACGCAGGCTAGGGAAGCGCTGTTTTCCAGTACAGTAAGTAGAGATACTTATTATTATTTCAAAGTGATATTTCTTGATTCTTGTACTTGATACAGTGAAAAGGAGAATTTTTCCGAGCCAGTGCGAGTTCAGTCAACAGTTGGAGTGATCCTGAGGCTGTCGAATGTACTTTTATTTTTGTTTTTTCCCTGTATTTTCTGTCTCGGTGAGTACCGCGCTAGCAAAAATCTGTCTGAGCTAGCATCTAAGCTAGCGGAGTCCTGCGGTGTTTAACCACTGAATTGTCGCATTAAGCTCTTAAAATTCATTATTTATGTATTAACAGAGGTAAATGAAGATGTTTGAGTGTAATATGAACATGTGTATGCGCTTTCTACGTCAGTGTGAGTGTTGTTTACATTTTGTAAGCAGACAGAAATTGGTTAGCTTGAGTTTCATAGGTGGTTTATTTTGGTTATTATTATTTTCTACATTCTTCCAATGTAGTGGCCAATGTATGTTTTAACTGTCAGTGGTTTTAGCAAATCATTTTTTTGCAACTGGAATGGTTTTGCAGTAATATTTAATAGCCATTTTAAGAGTTTTATTCAGACTTTTACAGTTAAAGTGGTCTGTTATAGAGAAGTTGATATTGCAATGTAGCAGTTATGCTACACTTACGGTTAATCATTGCATTGTGTATTGATATTGATAAAACAAAAGAGTACAGTGAGAAGAGTTTGGCTAGATTTTGAATAGATCTGCACATGCGATATAAGCCGTGTTATATTCCACAGGCTGGGTTTTTGAACACCCTTGGATTGGATCTGGATTATCTTCCTGACGAGGGAGATGGCGAGCCACCCATGTTGAGGACCTGGATTACGGAGTCCTTTCACCACATCATCTGCCCTGCTGTCAGTGTGGTAGGACTGTGGAGAAGGATCTCAAAAGACACTTGAACTGGACAATTTTTTTTTTTTAATTTTGGGACATTTTATTTTTATTTAGGGTGCACCCAATTTAAAAAGACATTTCAAAATGAAAAGCTGGAAATATTTCTTACACCAGTTCTTTGTATGTTAACCCTCTGATGCATGAATTATGAAAGCCTGAGTCCAGATTTTTTTCTTATGTGTTTTTACACTTCTTAGGGCATGAATATTTCTGTGAGTCTCCATACTTCTTTCAGGATGCAGGACTGGTATTACCATGTCATTCTACTAGTATTAATATGTTTTCAGCAACAAGAATTGACCGTCTCTGCATAAACCTCAATGTAGCGGAGCAGCAGAGAGCACTCTAACAGCTGATATGCAATTCCACCATAGAAACCATTGCATTTAGGAGAAAATGACTTTTAGCCGTCCACTGTAGTGACCACTATGCGCCAGAGGGTTAATACACTGCCTTTTCTTTATTTATGTCTGTGTTCGGTCTTCTCATTTGGTGTCCACTCCCTGTTTAATTGCTTATTCCTCTCACAGGCGTAGTTACTGGTCCAACATGCACTCAGTGTGGGTTACATGTTCATTTTCTCGTCGGAAGGAGAAAAGCAGCTGCTTTTAAACATTATGAAAGACCTGGATATGAGCTGGTTTTTGGATATGAGCAAATATTACAATGCTGACCTTTGCAATGCGGTGGTTGAACGCGTGAAACAGGGAGGCTGGCTTTGCACAGTCGAACACGTCGGAGTATGCAGTTAGTTGAACATTCGTTATTAGCCAGGTAAACAGTAAAGAAGGAAAATCGTCCTTTTGGGAAGAAGGGCAAAAATCAGAATATTTTGTGCTCATAAACGCAGTCACTGGGACCACTTCCTCCTCTCCTGTCAACGCCGAGCTCAAACAAAAGCAACGCACATGTATACAGTAGGCTTCCTTGGAGTTAAGTAGTGCAGCGGTGGTGCAGAAATAGCATCGTTCCTCCTCTCCTCCAAACACTTCTGAGGTCTGTGTCACACTTATCCCGTGACCTTAAAAGCCGGTCTCTGGCTTTGAGGCATTGCAAATGGTGCAATCCTCTCCTAATGACACTATTCAATAGTCCATTGAACAATTTCTGTTGAACTTATCAGCACTCTCTGCTGCACCCTTTGGAATTTCCCTGACTGCCAGCGTGGTTTAATGTGCTGTGTTTTATGTTCGCATGGTGCTGATTTTGTCGTAAAAAATGGCTTTATCCGCCGCTGCTGTCGACTTGAATGGGAAGGCACAGGCAAGGGCAAATAATTTTCTTTTCATTAATTATTTACAGCCCCCCTAACAATGTACAGTTGATAAAACTGCGACATGTTTGCAAAACGGCGGATGTATTTATTCAAAATGATTTCGATTTTATCTATGTAAATAGTGACTCAAACATTCAGCACCATTCGGACAAACTGCAGCATTTCCAGGCCACAGGAGGTTTCTAGGTGGACACAACAAGGGCTACACTAAACACACAGGTATGAGGTCATGATCCATATTTGTATGGGCTGTATACATGCAGCCCATGAATTTCAATCACATGTTTTGTTAACGTAAACTTTGTTTTACATATGGTAATCCGCAAGGCAAGCACCGCAAAATCGATCAGCGGCACGATAGAGACAATTGCTTCCGGCGCCCGCGGCTGCAGTCAAACCATGTCCTTCACCTCAGCTCTGCATATCAGCTGAGAAACCAACACAATTTCCCATCTTTTATGAGGTTGCCGCATACAATTTGAGACCCCCTCAACCTGTGTGCTCCATTTTACTGCTTACCCCAGCTGAATGAAAATCTGTCCGGCTAAATTCACACTTGGAATTTACTCAAACTCAAACAAACATCAAGGCTACTACAGTGGGTTTTTTTTCTTTCCCCGTTTTGCCAATACATTTCTGTCAAAATGCAAAACACAAAGCAAATACCACTGAGGCCCGAGTCACAATTTCATCCAGTGAGATTTCTTGCCTCGTTTTCCCTCTGCAGTGTTTCAAACTGCTGCACACCCTCAGAAAAAAAGTAGCATCCACACACTTTGTTTCTCCCACTTCATACATCTGACATTCACAACCGAGATTTCTGATCTGTTATTCTTTGCTTTCAGTATTCCCCAATGCTCTCAAAGATGATAAATAAATGATCAAACGTGAACAACCACTAACCACGTAAATCACCTCTTAGATTTTAGAACTAAGGCTTTAATCAAGATGAATGCGGTTCCAGCCATAGATAAATGGAAAACTTAAAAGAAACCCCATGAGATCGATGATAAAGTCCCTGTAAAAGATGCCTTTGAAAGAGTGTTAGCATTTGGTGCTACTAATAATCCATTAGCGAGACAAGGATGGGGATTTATGGGGTTTAATGCTCTTCACATTCAAGACGAGCATCTGCAACTCTGAGGCGGCTCGAGGTTTAACCGTTCACATGCGCAATCTGCCCGTCTGTCGCGGTGTTCTTGCACTTTTGTCTCTCTCTCTCTCTCTCTGAAGCCCGTGCACCCTCGAAGGTGTTAAAGGGTTTTATTTAGGAAGCGTTGAGTTGGCAGGATGGTCGTTCACAGCTTTACAGTACTCATTCACAGCGAGGTGCGAAAGAACATTTACTACTGGAAGGTTCACGCCGTACATCTCGCAGTCGCCGCACACAGAGCAAGGCTCGAGTGTGAAAATGTGAGTTGGACCTGCATGGGGGTGTAGCTCTGTAAGCAAGAGTGGAGCCCTCTGCTGGATCCTGTGGGTATCGCTTTTCTCCGATCAGCACAGGCGGCCAATCAGGGCCACGTACCAAGCTACCAACAGCAGTAACCCTCTTCAGTGAGCAGTATCGAATCTTTGCCGTCTACTGATCGACTAGAGTTCAATCGCCTTTACCCTCTTATTTTTCCAATCTAGCCCCCCTGAGTAGCAAAAGCAAGGGGCGCAAAAGCTGTCCACTTAGTTAAACCCTCTGGATCCTCTGAGAAAAGTTCAAAATTCAAAATTATTCGCCAACTTTACTTTGTATGAGCAGCAAAGGAAAGTTTCAGTGGCTCTCACACACCAGCGGCTCATCAGCTGCTTTCATCCTGTTTTCAAAAGCGGGCCCTTGGTGGCTGAAAGTAAAATCTTGTTTGCAGAATCCCCGAGGCGCCGTGCGCAGCCTCGTGGTTAACATGCGCGCTTGTGACCGGAAGATCACCGGTCCGGTCGGGATAAGTGACCGAAAAGCGCTCTCCCTTCCCTCAGCAGGCCTCAAGTAAGCCACTGAATCACCAGCTGAGCAGAGCGGCTCGGCGGACTCGAGTCAAATTGAGTCAAGTCAAATTTATGTATGAAGCACTTTGACCAAATATTTGTCCGAAAATGCTTCACGCAGAAGGAAAAAAAAAAGAAATAGACAATAGAGAACAAACACATGGAAATGTTGCTATTTGAATCCCGAGCTTTTGTCTTGACTCCTCTGGACTGTAATAATTCTGGGCAGATGTGAGTGTGTATATGTGTGTTACTCCTCTCCAGAGCGCTGTGGGGTAAACAACTCGGTCTTCGTGGCAAGCCTGCTCCCTCTCAGTTGCTTGTTTGACTATTCACTTGTTAGGGTTTGAGTCAGCTGAGATTTTTCAGTTCATTAGCCAGTTCCTCTTAACACTAGGTCTAATGGTCAGCCCGCGTAATTGCTTATATTTGCAGGGAGACAATAATGTCACTCTGCAAATATAAGCAAGCACAAAAGCTGTATATTAAAAGTTTGACCAAATGGTCACGCACATGGAGCACTGCTCATTTTTTTTTTGTCAGACAGCGAGAGGCAAACACATTGCTGGAGTCCAGGAAAAAAAAAAAAAAGAAAAGCCAGTGGTGGGTGCAGATAGCAGTGTCATAATAAGGCATTGTATAATACAACATAGATGACAAAGTCTGTTATTGCACAATAGGAAGGCCAAGTTTGGTTGTTTCCCAGATTATCTCCTACTATACAGGCAGACACTCTGTTACATTGCTGCAGACCCACAGAGGATGTCAGCTGTGGATGTCAAATAGTATTATATGGTATGGCAGCATTAATTTTGTATATTATGTAATAGTCTGAAAAGCATTGTCACCGTGACCACACTGTATGTGGGGTCATTTTTGGCTATTTTCACAACATATTATGGGTTAAGATTAAGGGATTTCGACGTCCCGAAGTGTGAAAAGGTTGGAGGCATTTGACGCCAACATTTTGTCGCCTGTCCCGTGTGCAGTGCCCCAAGATGCCCCCCCTCTCCTCCCTCCCCAAGACTGACACCCGAGAGCGGCCCTGACAACAGCCAATGGGAGTTTCGGCTCGAGAGGGAAGAAAATGTGAATTAACCCGACGAGAAGTAACTTTTGACAAGAAAAACTCACAGCCCACACAGATTCCCTGATGTACTCTTGATAAGTTGCTATACACATTTAACCGGAGGAATAAATCTCGTACCGTGATCTAAAAAGGCAGCGTGTCTGAATCTGTTTACATAACTATGCCATGAAAAGTTAAGTGAGAGAAGCCTCACACAAACTTCTTAATTAATGCCATCCTTGTAATCATTGCACTTCAAAATACATTTGTAGTGTAAATGTAAATGGCACCCTTTGTACCATGGATTTTTTAAAAATATATATAAATTTACTTGAATTTAAAAAAAAATGACATGAAAAAAAATGTGATCTTAGTCTGAGCTGTCCTCTTTGGGCAAGATCTGAACAGTCTGACCTAGGCTTACGTTAAGTATAGGCTTAGCTTGGGAGATTGCAGGGGCTCGGAGAAAGGAGGAGTTATATGTGTGTGTGTGTATGTGTGTGTGTGGGGGGGTTATCATATAACACTCTAAAAGTAGGTGTTGAGTATTTACAAAAATTAAATCCTTTCTAATTCCCTATCATAGCCAGTTCTATTAAAAGGTTTTTTTTTTTATGAATAATATACAGTATTTAGGGTGACAGTTATATAAAATATCTACACGATGTGGTGCAGCATGTCACAGCCACACATTTTTCTGCTCGCTTACCATTTTATATGCCAGAAACTGAACAAAATGTCAGTGCAGTCCACCTGGAGAGAGCTGGGCAGATGGAGCGGAGTCGCTGCTGGATCCCAAACCTCTCGGCGGCATGGGAGTTCAGGAGGTTTGCACGGAACGCCTGTGGGGAACCGAGCAGAAGCCCAAAAATCTACACATCAAAAAGCCAGGCATCCACTATGAGGTGGTGCATTTATGTGGAAGAGAGAGTACGGTCACAGGTCAGGAGACAGTTGAGTACAATCTGAGTGTGTTTCTTTTTTTTTTTTTTCATCCTTGATTACCACACACAGTGGGGTTGGGGAATAAAAAAAAAAAAAAGGAATGCTTTAGCTGTGGTTGTGATGCACTTCCTTCTCTGGTCGACTGAATTGTTTCATGTACACAAACTTCTGAGGGATTAAGCAAAAACACATGCATGCAGGAAAATATGCAAATATGAAAATATGACAGAACGTACAAAAACCTGTCTTTTGGAGGGATTAAAACCATGCAAATGAGAAAACGCGTGGGTGATTTTGAATGGGTTGTGTGGGTTCAAGGGTGATGAAAATTAGGCAGGACCTAAAGGGCCTTTTAAAACTTCAAGATCAGAGAGAAAAAAGAAGTTATTACAATCAAGTTTCATATAGCCAGTAGATACATGGTGTTAATACATATCACTTGCAAGGAAGTTTGCAATGTTGCTTATTAGGAACTCATTTTGTCCAAAAGGTTGCATAAATTTATAAAATCCCTAGAAGGAAAATGTCACATGACTAGCCGTTATGTAAAGTTATCTAATAACTAATTCAAAACTCCATGTGCCATTTGAATTTTGTTAAATTAAGTAACCTAAGTAGGATGTGTCCTATGTTTCCAACTGTAATGAGACAAACCCGACGGAGGCTAAAAACGCACCGTGTGGTCCTCTTGTAAAACAAAATGGTTTGGCTTCATTTGTGAAACCGATGTATCATTAATACTGGAGGAATCCGCTGAGATAACCGCCGTGCTAAAATAATCTGCTGCTTTATGACACAACTTTCCTGTGATGTTATCCGTGCAGAGGCATTCCTTTATGCTAAATTAATCACAACAAACCCCCTTCTAACGATTCATCATTTAAAATCCTTACCACGCTCTGTGTTTTTATGTAGAAGATATCACTGCACCATTGAGACATCAGCGAGAGCTCCAAAATGGCAGCAATGTGCATTTGTTTATGAATCTTAAAATATATGTCGCCTATTTTTTACATTATCTGCAGAGGCTTTTCTTTTTTTTTTATGTGCGAAGACAGTTTGTACTGCCAAAAGATTGTGATGATATGTCCTGTAGACGTTTTTATTGTTTTTGTCTCTTTTAATTGCCTCTTTAAAATGATGGATGAAAACACCACCTGCCCAGGGACGCTGTAATGTTCATAAATTGCATAAATTGACCAAGACTGCTGTATTTAAATGAAAGCATGCATCACTCGCCATAGGTTTTCATCTTTTTTTTTTAAATGTGCAAAAGCAATCTGCCTTGTGTAGGACTTCTCTTTTGGTGTGCTGGCAGGCATAGTTTTTTTTTTCCTTTTTTTTTTTTTCCAATTATGTTCCTCATACAAGAGCTGGTCAGCAAGATGCCAGGGAAGTCTGTGATGGCTCGGGTCAAGTTCTGCAGGTCTCTACCCCTTAAGGGCTTGTTATGGATCTCAAACTCATCTCTGCGAGCTGTCGTAACTCCCGCGTTCAACACAGTTTCGACCTTTCCATCCCGGAGCACTTCTGTTTTGGGATGTGCGGGGTGCGGCGGGGCGCGGGTTTATTCCTATTTATTTTTTCCCCTGCGCTGCATTTATGTTGACAGTTAATTTAAACGGATCAAGGTGTCCAGTTGCCTTGTCTAAAGCAAGGCTTAGTATGACAAATAGCAGGGCAGTAAACTCCAAAGTCTATCTCTTCAGCTGCACTGCCCACTCTCTGTCTGTGAAGATTAACCTTTCCGGCTCTGGTGACACGGTTTCGATTATTTCCATAGTCGGCCTCAGAGCAGCGTTAACACAGAGTGCAGCCAGGATTCACAGATCCTGACAAACACCCCCAATTCAATTTATAAAGAAGTGAGAGACCAAAGGCAGAGCAGCGGAGAGCGAGAAAGCGAGAGAGAGGGGGAGAGAGAGAGAGAGAGGGAAGGTAACTACTGCCATGTCCAGCGGCGGTTGAGGCGGATCAATTAAGGCCATTACGTTTGACAGCTGCACTGCTTCTCCTCCACAAGAAAATGTGACTTCACCTGACATCTCTAAAGCACACTGTCATGTAACCGGCATGTCAGGGCATAAGGCTTGAGATATTCAAGTAATAGTTAGCGTCCTCGCTTATTTGTGTCACCCGGGAATACACCTGATGTAAGTCAAAGTAAAAGAGAAAGATCGCCGCAACTGGCTGGGCCTCGTTCCCACAACCCCTGTTCGGCTTTGATGTGAAAATCTCCTTTTTTTTGCCTCAGGTTGTGTCAGTACAAACAATACATATCTAACGAAGGAATGGCCAAAATATACCTCAAGGAAAAGGTTTTTTTTTTGTCAAACTCACACTACTCTGGTGGTCTGACATGAAAATATTAGTCGTATGTCTCGTTGGATTTGCGGGCCAGTGATGTGCATTTATAAGTAAAGACATGTACGACTCTAGATTTCAAGTAAATATCAGTTACTTGTGATTAAACTATTTGCTATTTGAAGGGATTCAGGGCTTGCAGATGCAAAAAAAGTGGACTCTTGTCATGTCATTTTTCACATTAATCAGTTTAGTTTTGTTTTATAGAAAGATATTTCTGAGGAGGAATGTTTCATGCAAAATTCATACTTGTTTTTACACAGAGCATATTTTCTTGTGATTTTTAAATACGGCCCTTCAGTGATGTAGAGTAATGAAACTGATTATTTTGATCTATTTATACCTTCTAAAGGTTTTTTTTTTCTTTTTTTAAAATGCTCACTATACAGCTATTGTGAGTTGACAACCTCAATATTGGAATGGCGAGTTTTTTTTATACATAAAAAATAATAATATGGACAGACATGAACAGCAGCAACAAAAACTATCAAGTATTAATATGGATTTATTTTAAATGCACCACATTGTTGACTGGAAAACTTGTAAGAACACCCCTTTGCCATTGAGGCAACCTTGAAACTTAACAATCATCGACAAAAATCAACCCACACACCTAATCACCGGCTTTCAGCCTTGCCCTTGATTTTTTTTTTTTTTTTTCCATGGGAAACCAGAGTGTTTGCTTGTTTCTTGGCCTTCTCCTTTCCAGGGTGTTTCAAACACCATGTCGGCATAATCAGTTTATAGTCCACTCCAGCCCAAGATAATTAGGAGGAATGTAATAGGGGCTGGATTGTGCTGCTTTGATGGCTCCTTGCTGAGCTGGGATAGGACTAACCACTGAATCAGCATGCCATTGCCAGTATATAATGCCATATTATGTCTTTATAATGGGGACGCCCAGGGATAATAAGAAATTAGTTCTGCTGTTTACAAAAAAGAAAGGAAAAAACACACACAGGGCTGGGGAGGTCCTAAACAAGACCCTTACGCAGCACCATTTGATAGTGATGCAATTATTTTCAGGGTGCTCGAACGCACAATATCGCCAAGAAAACTGTTGTAGTTGTCAGTGCTCGTTGTCAGCGCCCTGGCAAACGCTTGCAAAACCACATAAAATGGTGTACCCAATGTCAGCTTCTCAGGAACCAAGAAAAATTTTCCCTCACTGACGCCAAAGTATTTGGGCAAAATTTACGGTGCAATATCAGTGTTCCGGCTGGGATCTACAGTACGGCCGCAAAAGCAGGCCTCAGCTTCCATGTTTTCAGCAATAAAAAAAAAGCAAGACTAGCCATTTATACGATTTCCACAACACAGCAGTGATGTGATAGCACTCGCCTTATATATGAGGATATAGTCTGAGAATAAGACAAGACAAGGATACATGCCAGCAAAAAAACATCAGCATATGTCAAATATGAATACATTTAATAAGCTGCTTTTGACATAATGCCTGGTTTAACTGTGTGTAGGCTATAATCCAAAGGTGCTCGCACAGGTCAGACGCTCTGTAAGTCGGAGATGACGATATACGGATATAATGGGAATGACCCAGCTTGCTGTCGGCCATGGTTTCTGTGTGTTATTTATAAAGTTGAAGCACAGAGCACATTGTGTTGTGAAGGATTATATATGCTCATGGAAAATGTATGCCACTTAATGCCTGTCACACATTACCGTATGTTGCATACAAGACCACGCACGCAGGATGTATGATTTATTTATTTTTTTTAAAGTGGAAGCTGGATAGGGTGTGGGTATGATTTAGGCGATTCATGTCGCTCCCAGGCACACTGGATGTGTTCAAAGTACATCATAGTAATAACAGTAGACGATTAATACAGTAGTTAATAATATAATAATAGTCCAGTAGGTGCACTAGTTATGTTATCTCATATGTTAAATGATAAAATGCTTGTCTTGTCATGGAGACTAGAATACACCCAACCCGACAGCAGCTTATTATGACCTATAGTTACGTTTTAAACTTAAGCGACCTCTAGTGGTCCTGTAAGTAATGACAGTGTGTGTAGTGGGCCTATTAAGGGGGCAATAAAGTCAGTATAAGCAGGTGGTGGATGGGTAAATCAACATGCCTTTCACTCAGATGACCTGGGTTCAAATCCAAGCTGCCCTTCCTTAACCTCAACAATAACCTTTCCCTTAACCACCCTGACCTTAACCAAGTATTAGTCAGTGGTTAGCGAGCTAGTCAGCCAATAGCTCGCTCAGGAAATGGTCTGTTGGGTTGTATCGGAGATGCTCCTGTGGACTGTATGTGCTTCTAATTTAGGAGAAGCTCCTCTGGGACAAATGACCCATGTGGTCTTATGGATCGGAAAAACTGGTTTACATCATGTTCTTGTTGGACAATAAAATATCTTGCAAGAATCTTGGTTAATGTTGCATTTTGGTCCTCCGCTCTCATTTCTTGTGATTTTATTACTATTTATAGGTTGAACGTTCTTGGATGCAGCACATGAAGCATCTGTTCATTCAGACCCCAAACGTTGGGTCAGTAAGTTCTCTGTGTGACATGCGCATGTGTGTGTTCGTCTTTCATGTCTTTGCAAAACTCTTGAATGTGCTGCTTGCAATCAACTTTAAACTGTTTCATCCTTCACAGAAATGGATGCACTTCAAAGACTCTGACTTCCAGGCGGCTTCATTCTCTGCTCTCAATGAAGTACTCCACGCTGGTAGAGTCGCGTCTCTTCTATCCTTTTAGACCTCTGACCTTGAAAACTGTGAACCAGCAGATGTTTCGTCTTGCCCCTGCTGACCTCACAGTCTCCACTTTGATGGTTTAACTCCTGCATGACCACCCGCTCTTATCAGGTATAGTGGAGAAGGTCTCTGTCTTTGCTTCTTACCCCCTCTGCAGCGATTTCCCAGGGTTCATTTATGTGCCCTTCCGCTTCTCCTTATACTAAATCTCTTGGTTCTTCCATCATGCCCTTCAATTTCTATTAACATTAAAATGGCAGTGCAACTCCAGTTTCTTTTCCTTCTGTGTCTCTTTTTTACACACAGGTGCACATCTCCGCTTGACTAGTTGACATATCTTTCCCACCACCGTCTGCCCACAACTTTAAGCTTATCGCCGATGAAAACACCACAGTGACTCCTGTCCGCTCTGCTAAGCATCTTGGTGCAGTCTTCGGCTGCCAACTTTCATGCGAGGCCCACATCGAAGCCATAAATCCTCCTTGCAGACAAAACCTCCAGTTTCCCTCACCAGGGACTCTGCACAGATCCTCGCCCGTGCTCTAATCATCTCAAGTTTGGACTTCTGTGAGCGCTCCCTGCCAAGGGTTTTTCCAAATTTCCCAGTGCCAGGCCCTGTTTGCACTTCTCCACTGAATGCCAGCTCATACCAAGGCTGTAAAAGGAGCACCAGTAAATACCTCTAGTCCACTGTCCTGCCCTACAGCCCGTCGCCTGAAGAACCCTGCTGAGTTCTTGTGAAAATCTGGTATGATGGAATACACCCTCCTGACCTGCAAATAGTTGAATTGTGCTGTCCCGATAAGCTGCAAAACTCATCTCTTAAAGAAAAGCAGCACATTTCAAAGATTTCTCCCCATTCTTTTCTATTAACCCTCCTATTATGTTTGGGGTCAGTTTGACCCCAGCCAATGTTTAACGTCTCTAAATGAATGATTAACATCATTTTTTTTGCTTCATATTTAATGAGTGTTCCTAATGTAATGGGCACTACCGGGTAAAGATGAAATTGACATGATGATATGTTTTCAATGTCCTTTTCACACTTTGTAATGCATTGGTTATAAATAACAAAAATCTGTACTTAGAAATAATATAAAGCCATTAAAACACCAAAAAATAATATTTCTTTCCAATTTCAGATCAATCAGTGAGATTTTTATGGTGATTTGCATATTTTTCCATTGTCGCGTAATAGGAATACTGGATGCATAAGTGGGGGTGGGGGGGAGTTATGTTTTATTTAAACGGCTATTTAGGTAATCAACAAAGAAACAT
>OMLB01022551.1:0-10059 GCA_900302555.1 Myripristis jacobus
ACGCAAACAGTGTCCACTGAAAGTCAGTTAGGATCCATGTCGTGCTGCACACACGCAAACAGCGTCCACTGAAAGTCAACGAGGATCCGAGCTGGACACTCGGATTCTCTCGGCTTCAAACACGTCACGCTGTGGGTGGTGGTTCATAGATCCCGGAAGTGCAATCGATATTCTGAAAAATAGTTCTGATTATTAGCCATAACGTTGTAACCATCCAAGGCAGACTTACCACGAGCTATGAGGTTGTGTAACGATGGCATGTGCTTCTGCCGAGTCCACAAGTCCCGTATAATATCAACTTTATTTTAAGAAAACACGTTCTATTTGCGACGTCATATCACGGAGAAGCACTGCATTACCCATAATCCTATTCAGCGACGTGTCTTATTTTACAACTTTCGTCAATAAACTGCAGGAAAGTTGTCAAATCTTCTTAAAATTAGATTATAATATGCTGATATGTTACGCCATTGAACACCACCCTTTCAGTCAGCGAAACATAGCGGGTGGAAAAACCGTGGAAACACGTCAAAAATAGCAGTTTACCCTAACCCGGAAGAAGGGTACCAGAACTACAATCTGCGCGGAGTTGCAACACACAGAGGTTACCTAAGCAAAATATTGTTCAAACACAAACATGAGCACAGAGTCAAAAAACCAAATATGTTTACAGCACAGAAAGACTCATTTTGTCCCTGTGTCATTTCTGCTCAAACACACACACATACACACACTAACTCACTCACTTCCCCACACATACACGCTCACACACTCACTCATGTCTATATTGTCTTCATCCATCTAAGTCCTGAGCCCCAGCCTCTACTGGGGGTCACCAGCCAATCAACAAGCTGCAGTGAGGGACTAGAGGTCTGAGGTCACAGCCACATCCAAGCTGGCTCATAAGAGCAGCGGCCACTTCCTGCAGGAACAGCTATGACTTTTCAAGTTTTTTTCAGACTTGCAGCAGGAATCCACACAACATAGATCCCAGTCAGACGTCAAAGCAGTGTCTCCTGGCTATATTTATACTTGTGTAATTACTAAAGCTTGATGACAAGTCGCTGACAGATGGCAGATAGATGGACTGTGCCCTCAGGTTCGCCCCGCTCTCTGCCTGTTCATCAAAAGCACCATGATAGGTGGACGGTGCTGCAGACTCACACAAAAGGAATCAGAAGCCAAGGACACAATGTGCTGCTCTGAAGCTGGATGACCATCACACGCTCAGCAATTAAGAAAATACATGTAGGATTGTTCAAACTAGGGTTTGTTAGGGAAATATGCTCGTTGCGCAAAAGCCACAACAGAGGCTATGTCCAACACGGTTCATTATCCTCTATAGAGTGTCAGCCATTTTAATGTACTGTCCAAATTCTCAATGGCAATAAAAAGAAATCCTGCAAACTTGCTCAACCTGCAGCTAGGATTTATTGCAGGAGACAACATTTTGATCCAGTAAGGATCTTCTTCAGCTGTAGCAGCAGAAAATTGCCCCATGTAAATATAAGGTATGGTCAGATGACAGCTAAAATTTTAACCAGGTCCTCTGCAGTATTGAAAAATACATGCATGGGTTAATGCAAGAGCATGTGTGGATACAAAAGAGACAAAAGGACACATTAATGATATATAAAAGAGAAAAAATATATATATTAATGATATATCAAAGTGAAAATAGTACACTCATCGTCGTCGTCGTCGTCGTCGTCGTCTGCCGCTTATCCGAGGCCGGGTCGCGGGGGCAGCAGTCTAAGCAGAGACGCCCAGACTTCCCTCTCCCCAGACACCTCCGCCAGCTCCTCGGGAGGGACACCAAGGCGTTCCCAGGCCAGCCGAGAGACATAGTCCCTCCAGCGTGTCCTGGGTCTTCCCTGGGGCCTTCTCCCGGTGGGGCATGCCTGGAACACCTCCCCCGGGAGGCGTCCAGGGGGCATCCGAAACAGATGCCCGAGCCACCTCAACTGGTTCCTCTCGATGCGGAGGAGCAGCAGCTCTACTCCGAGCTTCTCCCGAGTGACTGAGCTCCTCACCCTATCTCTAAGGGAGCGCCAGGCCACCCTGTGAAGGAAACTCATTTCGGCCGCTTGTATCTGCGATCTTGTCCTTTCGGTCATTACCCAAAGTTCATGACCATAGATGAGGGTAGGAACGTAGATCGACTGGTAAATCGAGCTTCTTCACCACGACAGACCGGTACACCGACCGCATCACTGCGGAGGTCACACCGATCTGCCTGTCGATCTCACGCTCCATCCTTCCCTCACTCGTGAACAAGACCCCGAGATACTTGAACTCCTCCACTTGAGGCAGGACTTCTCCACCAACCCGAAGAGGGCATGCCACCTTTTTCCGGTCGAGAACCATGGCCTCAGACTTGGAGGTGCTGATTCGATGAAATCCTGTGACTCCCAAACAGGACTCCCTCCGGCCCCCGGCTGCACCTAGAAATTCTGTCCATAAAGATTATGCTAAGATTAGACTAAGCTCCTGCTCCGGTCGTACAGGGACCGAACAGCCCTTAGCAAAGGGCCTCGGACTCCATATTCCCGGAGCACCCCCCACAGGGTACCACGGGGGACACGGTCGAATGCCTTCTCCAGATCCACAAAGCACATGTGGACTGGTTGGGCAAACACCCATGAATCCTCGAGCACCCTCCGGAGGGTATAGAGCTGGTCCAGTGTTCCACGGCCGGGACGAATACCGCATTGTTCCTCCTGGATCCGAGGTTCGACTATCGGCTGAATCCTCCTCTCCAGTACCCTGGCGTAGACCTTCCCGGGTAGGCTGAGAAGTATGATCCCACTGTAGTTGGAACACACCCTCCGGTCCCCCTTTTTGAAAAGAGGGACCACCACCCCGGTCTGCCACTCCAGAGGCACTGTCCCCAACCGCCACGCGATGTTGCAGAGGCGTGTCAGCCAAGACAACCCCACAACATCCAGAGACTTGAGATTCTCAGGGCGGATCTCATCCACCCCAGCTGCCCTGCCACTGAGGAGCTTACGAACCACCCCAGTGACCTCGGCTTGGGTGATGGACGATTCCACCTCGGGGGACGTGACGGTGGGATTGAGGAGATCCTCAAAGTATTCCTTCCACCGCCCGACATTATTATTACATTTACATTTACATTATTATTACAGCCGAGGTCAACAGCTGCCCTGTAAACAGTGTCGGCAGTGTACTGCTTCCCCCTCCTGAGGCGCCGGACAGTTTGCCAGAATTTCTTCGAGGCCGACCGCTAGTCCTCCTCCATGGCCTCCCCAAACTCCTCCCAGCTCCGAATTTTTGCATGCCACGGCTCGCCGTGGCACGCCTGGCCTGCCGGTACCGGCCTGCCGGTACGGTCAGCTGCCTCAGGAGTCCCACAGGCCAACATGGACCTGTAGGACTCCTTCTTCAGCTTGACGGCATCCCTTACTTCCAGTGTCCACCACCGGGTTCTGGGATTGCCGCCACGACATGCACCAGAGACCTTGCGACCACAGCTCCGAACAGCTGCGTCGACAATGGAGGCCGAGAACATGGTCCATTCGGACTCAATGTCCCCAGCCTCCCTCGGGAGCCAGGAGAAGCTCTCCCGGAGGTGGGAGTTGAAGACCTCCCCAACAGAGAGCCCACAGAGGGTTGGACCCATGTCTCCAGTTCGGGCTAGGCCTGGCCGGGCCCCGTACACTCTATATATAGAAATAGTCTACCCACCCATCAAATCTTACTGAAGTACAACAACAAGGTAAACATGCTTCAAAATCTAGAAAACCTGAATTCAATCATAACACCTCTCCTTCAGCTCTTATAATTTTATATGATGTTAGTGTGTTTACTTATCTAAGGTGTATGCTGTAAATTATAATTATTTAGTCTAAGTGACTAAATAATTGGTCGAAAATGATGACAGTATGCATTTTTACAAATCATTGGGATCTTATTGCAAATTGGGCATAAAGCTATTCTACCAAACAGGGATTTATTTCAGTAAAATCTCAGCTATTAGAACTGATTCACACAATAGCCCTGTCTCTGTTTGTATGTCGTGTTCAGTGAAAAGATGTTGCGTGTATCTGCGTGGCTCACACAACTATCCACTACATGTTTTGTATGATTTTTAATGTAGTGTTGTAAACATTGCTTAGTTGTTCGCCATATAGTTCCATAGGCTATGTGGCTAAGACTATATAGTCAATAGTGAATGAGTGAACAAGTGCTTTGCAATTCTGCTGTTCTATGACAACAATGTCTTCTTCTCTTCTCGAGTGATAGCGTGGGAGAATGGAGGATTTTTCTAATGTTGCTGCTTTAAATCCACAGCTGTGTTGCCATATGAGAAAAGAGCTGTGGCAGCCATGACACTATTTCATCTGTTAATAACACAGTCTCTCTCTCTCTCACACCCGGCGACCATGCAGCAACTCCCAGGTTTTGAACAGTTTGGAGCGTATATCGTCTTACCCATAATGCAAAGAGTATGTGGTGGTGAACATCCCCCCTCTCCTGTTTTGTTTTAGTCAAAAAGAAAAAAAAAAAAAGCCTGCAGAGAGAGCAAGACAAACCCCGTCCGTTAACTTCTGTGAGACAGAAAAAAGGAGTGCAGTGCAGTGTGTTGGCCATCAGGGGCAATGTGGCTAAATGCTATAACTTGATCACTACATTTGATTCCAAGTATTGATCAGTACTAACAATGATTGTCATGGTTATATATATATTTTCCTTAATAATACCAGTCCTGCCAACTCAAAGGGCACCGTTTTCAGAGAATGCCCCGTATTGTCTCTGTTAAATATTAACTTCATTTGGAGGCGTGAAAATACACACACACACAGCATTTAGAGTCAATTGGTCGTAAAGATGTGCAACCATGCAGCCAGGTATGGCACATGTACTGTAACCCGCACCGTTTCACAAGAGGGAGCAGGGCATAAATTAGCCCTACATAACTTTGTCACTGTTGTATTATTTCAGCTGCTGTGGCCGCTTGCATCAGTGCCAGGAGGACAGTTGACGTTCAAGAACAACAAAAGAGTACATCAAAACTGGCAAAGCACCGTGCCAAAAACTTCATCCCCATCTGTTTTGCCTCTGCATAACTCTCATTCTGAAGGCTGAAGACTCTGAATGTTACCGCTGGTTCCACTATAGCTGCCACCATGACACAGTGTCACTGGTGAAAACAAAGAATCTTCTCAAACGTGCCAGTAAGTCATCCGCTGTTGGTTACAGCTGCCGACACCTCATTGACAACCAATGAGAAAAGCTCCACAAATCATAACACAATGCCTCAGGGCAATCTGAAGCACCTACAGCTACCTAAATCATCCAACAATCCCCTTTACCACGACAGCCTACAGGTTTCAAATTGCATTCACCACATGCAGGTACAGTAAGGCAATTCAAGAGGCTAGAAATAAAAAAGGCAGAAATTGCTTTTATCTGCTGTCAAGATATTATTAACCAGGGGGAAGACGGGTTCTGTCAAGCAAGGCAGCACACTACAATGAACCACTAATTTGTGGTTTATTATATTACACTGATAAAGACTAAATCGGTCATTTGGTTATATTACACCCGGAGGCTAAGGCAATGAAACATTTACAAGCACACATTATTTTGTCTCTCGTTACTTGCGGGCAATCTCAACAAAATATTTACTGGCAAACTTTTAATTTCCTGCCTGCTTTCAGTAAAAGACAGCTTAACGTTTAAGCATGCTTTACTTTTGTTCAATGCGTGCTGCAGCTCATGGATTTATTCCCTCTTAGGAGATGCATTATATCTCACCCAACTTTCTCTATTATGAATCAAAATGTTGGAATGACAGGTAATCTGTTTTATGAGGACAAAAGTTTCTTCCTCTGGTAACTGTCATAAAATCTCAGCAAAGAACTCTGGGTTTCATCAGGAGGTGATAGTTAGCAGAGGACATGCCGTCATTCGCTGTGTGGTGTGTGTGTGTGTGTGTGTGTGTGTGTGTGCATGGACGTGCTCAGTGCAAGCCTCTGTTCCCGTCATCCTGTCTCCAGAAGGATTTAATCTAGTCCCTCAGGCCTTGTGCTCAAAGGCAGTGACTGACAACTGGCAGGGGGTGTGAGAGATATGCCTGTGTAGCTATAGCTGTTCTGTAAGTATGTGTGTGTGTGTGTGTGTGTGTGTGTGTGTGTGTGTGTGTGTGTGTGTGTGTGTGTGTGTGAGGGTGCAAGCATACATTGGCATATTGCTACCAAGTATACAGTATGCAAGTATGTTTTAGATCTGTGGTTTTAAAAGTGGGGTCCAGGGCCCCCCAGGGCTCCATGGGGGGCTTCCATCGGGTCATCAGCAAAATGAGAAGTAGTTTAATTTCACTGTATTTTAATTCGCTATAAATTGTTACAGAAAATGTATTAGGGATAATTTTAACATTTTCTTTTCTGGTTTAATCTCACCATGATTTGTCAATGTTCAAGTGTGACATCAAACAATTTAACCATTTGAAACCTGCGCAAATTCACTTGTTTCTTTCAAAAACATGGAAGAAAAGGTGATGAGCAAATTAGCAAAAACTGTAGGAACATTAGTTTTAAAAATTGCAATATGATATTTTATTTAAAATTCTGAGAAAATAATACTTAAAATTAAACAAAATCATTAAAATTATATTAAAATGTCAAATCAGTGAAGCTGTATCGACGTCAGAGCTCTTGTATTTAAATGTTTTTGAGAGGCGTCTGCTGTGTTCAGATGCCTCTCATAAGCATGTAATACTTTGCACAAACTAATATCTCAATATAAGGGTCCCTGTAGCGCAAAGTCACCTCAAATGGGGGTCCACGGCTTGGGGTCCAAAAAAAACAAGTTTGAACATCCCTGTTTTAGAGTATTGTGACAAAGAGCATGCATGTGTGCGTGTGAGTTTTCACAAGCACAGGTGTGTGAGAGAGTGTGAGAGAGAGTGTGTGTGTGTGTGTGTGTGTGTGTGCGTGCGTGCGTGCGTGCGTGTGTGCGTGCATGCGTGTGTGTGTGTGTGTGTTCACCTATGTATTTCACATGCACTAGCAGTGCGTTAGACGCATATCCATTGAGAATAATGATCACCTTAAGTTCATCTCCTATATGAACACTAACTAGTCTGTAAATGTGGCAGCATTTTGTCAACCAAGAAACAAATGATATGCTATCCTTTAAAAGTCCCACAATTTGCTAATAATTATTTATTATACAACAGTATCACTTTTTTTCAAATGGTGACTATTGTATTTTGGAATTTCATTTGCTGTCTCAGATACCACATCTGTAAAACACAAATTTGCACTTTAAAAAGCAGGATACACTACACCACTGAAAAAATTAAAAATCTCCATTTTAACAAGTAGTCATGTTGTCTCATATTCAGAGTTCAATTTTTTTTCTTAACAGATTAGATAATTCCACTTGTTTCCAATGCAGTTTCACTTGTTTCAGGAATTCTTTCTGCAAACAAGTGTAAATATGTTGAAACGAGGCAGAATAAGGCAGATCCACCCACTAGGAAATAAGACGGATTATCTCATCCCACGAGGAGATTTTTTCACTTGCTTGAAGAAAAATAAGCCTTGAATACTCAATATTTTTTGAAATGACTTGTTACAGTTTTCTTTTTTTTAAACTGTACATCAGATGATACCCACTGCCCGTTATGCCACATCACAGTTTACATTAGCTGGATTATGCTTGTCATTAGTAACCTAAATAAAGATTGACATTTCATGTAAAGGCCATACTTTTAATTACAACAGTGCACAGCTGCAGATTAGTGTTGGCTAAATGTGTGTGATGGAGCCCCAAGGCTGTGAATGGTTGCACTGTATGAACAGCAGTCTCGTATGTCAATCCACAGGGGGGCTACTGTTGCACAGCTAAGCCTTGTCATTGTTACAGTTGCTACTGTTGGATGAGGGATGTGTGTGTGTGTGTGTGTGTGTGTGGGGGGGGGGTGTGTTTTGTGTGGTGTCTGCTAATGTGCTGGAGAATGAACCATGTTTCAAGTGTTTGTGCATGCCCGTTCTGTGTGCATATGCGTCCCTATACAAGCATGCGGGTACAAGCTCTCTCTGAATTGTGCATGTGCTCATACTGCTGTGACTTCAGGCATCTGTGTGCTTTCTGTCATAAGAGTGTGTCAATGTATTTTGGAAGAAGATCAGACTCCTGCATCGAAAAACAGCAGGACCCCCAGCTCTAGTGCCAAGTCACACAGTGCCCCCCTAATTCCCCATAATCCACTCTGTCTCCAGGCAGGTGATACACGGTTGAGTGTGTGTGTTTGTACGAGCGTCTGTGTATCTTTGTGCCAAGCCGTGCTCTAACATCACCACTGCAGGACCCCTCTAAGATTGCTTTGGAAACTCATTTTCCCATCAGCTTGTCACTCCTCGCTGTAACCAATAGGCTAAGCCTGCCACAGCCTCTGGTTAAGCCTTATCATGAGCTTTGTCTCTCACTGGGGGGTACTAGGCCTCTTCAGTGTCAAAACAAGACTGCTTCACTACTGCCAGCAGTCAGTGTGTCAGATACTCAACTACTGCTAGTATTGCTGAAACATTACTAGAGGCTCTGCAGTTGCATTACGATTTTCTCAGCATCCACATCTTGCACCATCACAGAGGTCCAACATTTTTTATATTATTTGCGCAATTCTGCACAAACATTGGAAAAAATATTACAAAAAAACAAAAAACAAAAAAAAAAACACTGGAGCACACAGATAGAATCTAGGCCCTTTGTAGACGCCCTTTTCATTTTTTCACAGCAGCCATTATGGCATGTAACAGCAGCATAAACATGGGTGTTGATATTAATAAAGGTTCCATTCTGTTTAAGCCAGCCAAAGTCACCCAAAGTGAGCCAGCGTGCACAGCACCAGAGTCCTGGCTGTGTTAGATGTAAATGAAACGGAACCTTAATTAATGTCATTGGGAATGCCTGCAATTACCCTGCTTTTCATGATTTAATGGCTGCTTTGAAAAAGGTCTGTAGGTGACTGTCCTCCGGCAAAAGACGACCTCATAGGGCGTTTGGACAGCAGCTTATTTCCACATATAGTTATGTTTAAGGTTAAGTGTCCTGTAAATAATGACAGTGTGGTGTAGTTTAAAGGAGCGGCAAAGTCTGTGTAAGAAGGTTGGTTTCACATCCCTTCTCAAGTGAGGGCATTTTACTACTATTACTACTATTAGCAAACATCAACATTTCATAACTTTAATCCAGTCCTTTTTCTAACCATAACTATTACTGCAAACCTTTCCCTAACAATATCCTTTTCCTAACCTTAACCAAGTATTTTTAGTGGCTTGCATGCTAGCTTGCTCAGGAAACATCTTTTGGGTTGTATTGGAGACGATGCTGTGGAGTTATACTAGCGGGTTGGAACAAACAGCCTGTGTGGTTGTATGACTTGGAGGACCTGTTGTCCATTGGGTACACACAAGAGTAATGCATTTCAACATCGCTGTGTCTTCATGAAGACTTCCTTATCAGTTTTTCAATCAATTTCATTCTAAATTGACAGAATACTTTAACATGTTTTCATCTTCTGTCTATTTGTCTATTTGACATCTAAACACTTTAATACTTAACACAAAATAACTTTTCAGATCAGCATTTCAAGATCAAAATTACTTCAAACTGGGTCGCCACAAATAAATGAAGGACAAATTGGAGGTCCATCCTATGATAAAGTGATACAATGGTAAATCCCTGTTGTGCCATTTGAAAGCCCTCTACTGGGATAATATAGTAGCTAGAGTAGTAAAAGAGTAGCTGGGTCCCACATGGGCCCACACTCATACAATTCATGCAGTACATTAAAACACATGATCATAGGCCTGCACACATGCTCACACACTCACACTCACTCCACACCACCACCATCTTCATTCCATCCAAAGACGTGTTGACTCAGCATGATGGACCCACCACATTTGTCAGTCCCCGTCTCAATCAGTCCAGGTGTCAGTCATCTTCCAGCCATCACAGCATACAGACCAGGTGGAAAACAGCCCCCAACCTCCAACCCACCCCACACCCCAGCATGAACTCCTC
>OMLB01022556.1:0-16034 GCA_900302555.1 Myripristis jacobus
GCAGAACAGTAGAGACCTATGTGTACAACTCGAGACTTAAAGCTCGAAACAATAGTAATATCCCCTCCATCCAATAATTTAGGAGCCCGGTGGTGTAATTTTTTATTCTCGATGCGCTATCTCAGCCAATTAACATTCAGTAGAGTGGGCTATGAGTTTTGCTCTCCAGCAGCATAGCTAGGAGTGATCTGACTATTGCTGCTTACACTGCACTTATACACACATACATACTGCACAAGTATACACGCATCCTAGTCATACCCACATTTGCACACGCACACACACACACACACACACACACACTGTTAGGCCTTTCTCTGAGGTTTTTTTTTTGTTTGTTTTTTTGTCTTTTAACTTGTACAGCTCTTTGCTTCAACTTTGTTGTTTTTAAATGTGCTATATAAATAAAGTGGTATGGTATGGTATATGCGCAGGTAAGCACAAAGTAAGCAGGTACAACTAGCCCTCTTGCATGCATATACACAAACACACAAAAACATGCATAACATACACACATATGAACACATTCTGTTGTGTTTTCACATAATGCCATTAGAAGACTATGAAAGTGTCAGAGGCTCGACGATGAGTGCTGAAGTGTCAGTTCATGTGTGTGAGTAGCCTCGATTAGCCCTCAGCCAGGTGGAGAGTCAATCTGGCAGTCGGTAAACATGCTGGAAGTAGGAGAGTCTCAGAGTGTGCCTATAAAACATAGGGTAGCCAGACATGCGGTGGATACACACACACAGAAATTTACACACATATAAGCAAACACAGAAGCATTCCCACATGACACTGAATTAATGTGCACACACAGCGTATTATATCATTGCATGTTTTAACATTCATCATCTGTGATCAACCAATCCAAGTAAATTTAAAATCACAGTTGAGGGAGATCAGTTTATGCATTAATGTAAATTGCCAGTCAAATTATTTACGAGGCACTAACTGGAAAGTCTTATTTGATTAATCTCTGAGCCTTAGCTGCAATAACATTGACAGTAGTTGGTTTGAGGAAAACTGATGAGGCCATTTAGATAGGGAGCTAATCTGCGTGAAAGTATACCCATCCCAGTCTCAAGTCTCCCATGTGATACTGCACTATAAGAAACTGCTCTCTTTTATTAGCTTCATGATGTTGCAATACCATTGCCAGCTGTTTCTCTCTCTTCTCCACACCTTTTTCATTGTCTGTAAATGATAGTTGTTTGATCAATGATCTGGGATGATTAGCATCTAGGAACCCAACATGGAAATGGTCTTAGGTTACTCTCTTTTCTGCATGGATGATTTAATAAAGGTCTCTTCAGTTTACTCTTAAAAGGTAATATGTGGTCATATATTTCTTATTTAAGTTACATTTGTTTAGACCAGGGGAAAAAAATAACATCTTTGGCCAGGATCACATAGTTTTTCAGGTGTTTTTGATGGTTTTGTCACAGCAGCCGCACACCTCCTTCAACCAACAAGTTTTATGTTTTTGGCATGTTTTCTGGCACTCCCCTGGGCACATAAAGTTGAAAATGTCTGTACTTTTGCCATGTGGCACCTATGTCAGCTGTGCCTGGAGCGACACACATTTTCCCAATGAGTATATGTTAAGTTTAACTACATTCTCGGTATAGAATGAGTTATTGCTCCTCTTCGCCAAGCACATGCAGAGAGATCACTCTTGTCTCATTTTAATTTTCAGTAGCACTATCCCTGTTGGCTTGCAAGTACATGGCAACAAGAGTAATGTCACAGTCCTTGTGCTCTGTGTGTTCTTGCTTTCTTTTGAGAAGCACCGCTCATGAGTGTGCCTTAGATTTGAGTAGAAAAAAAAAAAATTGTGAAGTGTACCAGTTTGCCCTGCAAATTCTATGTAGCATAAAAAGAGCCAGAATGGTGGTGTCAAATTTAAATAGCAGCCTAAAGAGCATAATTGTCATTTCCAAGCAGACATTAAATCATTTATGTACCAAAGAGCCTCCATATTTGAAAAAAAAATCCCATAAATGATACGCCAAAGGTCACACGGTCATGTAAATGTGGCTCTTTAAGCTTATATCTATTAAAAAATTCTTGCTGTCCAGGTCACTGCAGTCTCGTCATTTTGTTGCCTCTTCTGTGAAAGAAGATGTCACAGGCCATTCAGGTTTTAATGACACTGGACTGCAGACTGTACTGTGTGACAGTGCCACTTCTTGTGGAAAAAATGTAAAGGATGCTGAAAGGATGAGGTGAGATGAGGTGAAAGTGTGTTACAGAGTGTGTTACAATTTAATTTCCACTGTATGTAACTGCAGGTCTTGAATCTGTGAATATATATGCCTCAAAATTACATTTTAGCATGATACAAGTGAAACTAAGATGTTAGTAAAATAAAATCTGATTATGAATACATAATCTCTCCTACTTAACTGCTCTAAAATGTGCTATCATATATCTAAAACTTGTTTATTATCACAGTTGCCAGAATAGGGATATAGGAACTCACTGTTTCTCTGCATCTAATTTAGTATTTCTCAAATAATAGCTTTATCCAGCAAATGAATTTCCCAAATCACTTAAAAAAAGATAACTTTTAAATGAGGGTAATAAATTATTCATTTGCTTTCTAACTCACTGATACAGTTATCGCCAAGACACTTGTAGTTGTTCTTTATATGAGATAGAATATCAGTCTCTGTTCAACACTATAGGAGGAGGGAATGTGGAGAAAGCATGTGACTATTTTCAACACCCACAAAGTTTTCCAAAGATATTCACAGGCAGAGTAATTTCATTGTGTCAAAAAGAGACATTTGATGTATTTTTTTTCACACCGTACTAGTGTCTGGAAAAAGACAGAATGAGATACAGAAGGACAAATCAAGAGGCCCTCATTCTGAGTGGTTGATGGAAATGGCATTGAGAGGGAGCGAGGGGGAGAGTGAGGGCAAGTGAAAGAATAGCATCAAACTTTTAAATGTTATGGAGAGGAAGAGAGTAAAAACATAAGGAAAAGAAGCAGGTCTTGTGTGTAGGCTTGATAGGGCCTGGGAAAACATGGCATCTAAGACATCTCGTTCCTGGAACTGGTGTCAGGGGAGGTGAGCCTCTCAAGCTCTAGACGCCAATTATGGGAACCCTTGCCTAAGCAGGTAACGAATGGAGCCATGCTCACCGATGCTAATGAAAGTCCTAATTATTTCAGACAAAGCATCTGGGGTTGACACCGAAACCTTCTAAGGGGATTGACTCCCTGTGCCTTCTTGCCAAACGTCGACAGGAGCTTGAGGAGAAATCGTTCAATGGATAGCTTCCCACAGGGTGGCCCGAGGGGGGCTACAGATTTGGTGGAACTGGACAGAAGGATAGATAGATGGAGTGAGGGAGAGACAAAGAACGAGAACGAGGGGAGATGGGAATTAGACAAGGTGTGGGCTGGAAGATGGCCAGGAAGGGCCCTTCTGTCACAGAAAAAGACATGCAATACAAGGTAATCTGTAGTCACAGAGAGCTCTCTGCTGGCTTGCAGCGTGGGTCCCCAAGGAGCTGTCATGCCCTAGCCAGCGCCGTTGCTTTCTAAAAGCTTAACACTGAGGAGGAATTAGATGCGTGTGTGTGTGTGTGTGTGTGTGTGTGTGTGTGTGTGTGTGTGTGTGTGCGTGTGTGTGTGTGATTTTTGTTTGACATGCTTGAACAGGCAGAGCAAATAATCAAGCCCATTAACAATGACTTCCTCAATCACTTCCATTACTGGCTCTGTAGCTGGGAACTGAGCATGGGTCAAATGACAATCCTTTCATGAGCCTCAGAGGAGTTCAGTGGGGACTACACACACACACACACACACACACACACACACACACACAGCACAAATAAACAAACAGTAACTCTGCATTGAGACCATTAGCAGCCACATTATCCAACTACTGTCTACGCCATGGTGTCAAGCCACTAATTTGAGCAAGATGATTACTCACTGTAACAAAAGTGGTGTTTCAGCAGTATATGCAGAACATGTCTGGCTCTGTAGAGGCAGTGTCACTTAAAAGGTAAACTGTGGTTAACTGTGTTGTGATGTGTGGTCATATAAAAAAACAGCAACAACAAAAAAGTAGACATTTGTTTTTGGTAAACTACAACACACTATATACCTGAAAAGACTTGAAGTGGCACCTCAGCAACTATGTTTCCATCCATGTAATTTTTCATTTGCATTTTGAGTTATTAGAAAAAAATTGATGGAAACAGCAAAATTAAAAAAAAAAAAAAAAAAAAAAAAAGAGCAAGAGAAAAAAAGTTTTTATGCTCAATTGGGGTGGTTTTGCCCTTTTTTTTTGAAAAAGAGTTAATGTGCTAAATGGAAGATGGACACACTCTATTTAGTTCTCCTAATCTATCCCGTGATACAAATGGTCTAACACTTTCTCTTTTGCTGTTTGCTTAGACAACACTAACATTACTGCATCTACAAATTGAAAGTTTGGCCTGACGGTTGCGCTAGAGGAAAGGTCATGTGGTCACCAAAATCAAATGGGTTCTTCCTTTAGCAGTCATGAAGGTGCACAGCAAATTTGAAAATATTTAAATAAAAGCTATTTCATTTAACGTGTTCACAACCAGGATCTGCATATGCATAATATTCCTGACCTGTCATTTCAGGGAAATAATTAGGGATTTCTGGTGACTTGATAGACTCACTGATGGAGTGAATGTACTAAAGTGCAAGCCAAATTAGTAAAGTTGAGCCAAAATTGAAAAATGACTGTCGCGCACTGTACTGTAACTCTTTTGCAGAATAGTTTTAATATTTATAAGACGTTTCGTTTCAAAACGCAATGTTTCGACAGGAACACTGTCTTCCTCAGGGTCAGGGGTTGGTCAATCTCCAGTTTTGTTTCTGGTGACTTGTACCTCAGGACTGCGGACAGCAGGGTGGCCCAGCGGTCCGTGAGGCTGTCCTTTGACCCTGATTAATCAGAGTCATCTTTGTCAGCAGGAACCTGTCCTGAAGTGTCCTTGTGCAAGACCCAGCAGATGTTGACCTCTGACCACCATGGAGGCAGGCAAGCAAAAATAAGCCTTTTCTACAGGAATATCATGCTAGTCTAATCATCACTGAAAATCCATGCACTCTCTCTCTCTCTCTCATACACACACACAAACACACACATTATGCTGCATACATAGTGCAGTTGTTAGCATACCTCACATCACCACAGCCTATTTACTGATAGCTATCGCTCACTTCCCATGTGTACAGTATACCTCACTGGTTCCCAGACTCCTCCAGATATCTCCCTGAGGAGCACTTAACGCCCGACCTGGCCAGTGCTTAGCACTTGTTATGTGTGCATTGAGTATGTTAGTGATTAATTAAAGCAATCTATCTGGAGCTCCAGAGGGGAATCAAGATGCTGTTTGAGAGATTAGTGGCTGGAGAAGCCTTGGAAAGCCTATCACAGCAGCCTCTCAGGGCAAATACTGTTTTGCTAGCAGAGAATATTACTTTATAATGCACTATACAATTTTCATAGCCTGCATACTTTGAGTTTCCATTCAGTGTCAGAGCTTTCTATTTTCAAACAGTGTTCTGCGTCATGCTGCCTGCCTGTATTGTGCTTCCAGAAAATGGTGTGATGCAGTGAATCCTCTTTGTATGTGTGTGTGTGTGTGTGTGTGTGTGTGTGTGTGTGTGTGTGTGTGTGTGTGTGTGTCCAGTCTGCAGTCTTATCTAATCAGTCTGATCTAAATTTCCAGTCAATATCAAAAAAGTCTAGAAAATGTGTACGTACATGCGAACATCAATATACACGGCCACATACAGCATTTATACAGCAGCTTATTACAACCTGTAGTTATGTTTTAAAGTTAAGCAGCCCTGTAAATAACAGCACTGTGGTGTAGTGTTAAGGGAGGGACAAAGTCAAAATCTATCTAGGAAAAACAAGACTTCAGCAGAAAAGGTCTAGAGAAGGTCTCAATGTGTTCTCTATTCTGAATATTTTACCCTTGACACTACACTGTGCGAGTTTTTTTGCTTGTCTGTTTATTTGTTTTTTTAACATGTAAAACTAAGTCAACTTATCAGACTAAATCAACCCATGCAGCTGCAAAAGAAAAGGTTGCCACTTTCCCATATTTTAGACACCCTAGATTCATTGTATTTGCCCAAATTTAATTCTGGTGTTGGAATATATTCACTGATGGGAAATATTTGGGGTCTTTGGATCACAAGGAAAAATAGCTTCAGATTTTCAAAGGCGACATTGGAAATGCCAGTAGTTATTGCATAATAATTTACTGTACAGATGATAAACCATCAGTTTCAATATTATGAACTATAGCATCAGGTTCATGCCTTGATTTGGGACAATGTGTTTCACACGGGATCTCCAGTGACATCTATGAAATCCTTTTCAGTAGAGACCATCATTTTTATTTTATGACGTTTCAAATCCATCTGAGTGTGGAAATTGTAACAGAACAGCTCATAATGCTTATAAAACATGATGGAGTCATTCAGAGTTAATTTAACTTTTCTACCTTTCATACTTTGGTAAGTATGCAGTCACCAGATTCCTTAGTGACTGCATTGTATGTCATTCAAACTAGGGGTAATTATGTAACCAAATACGTTAACAAGCCATTCCATCCATAATAGATTTGAACAAAGTGGCATGGGAGACGCTTTTAGATCGTGGGCATTTTGTGCCATGCAGGTTCTGACCAAAACGTGAAAATATAGTGTAGAAAATCTCTCTCTCTCTCTCTCTCTCTCTCTTTCTCTCTCTCTCTCTCTCTCTCTCTCTGGAAAAGCAACAATCCCATTTCAGAGTTAATTCTGTTCTTGTGTCCTTTCATCCATAATTAAAATAACAAGCGACTAATTACTTTTGAATAATGCCAAGCCAGTCAGGCGGGTTGCACAATCCCTCTCCATAATTAAAGTGCACCCAAGAGTTTTGGCAGACATTCCCCTCATAGCCACATCACTTTGCATTGTTTTCAGTGAACCCTGGTACGAGCCAACCCCTCCAAAAAAGCTCAGAGATGCACCAGGGTTTGAATGTCAGCTAGCTCTCAGATGCCCGGGGCTTGAGTTAGTTAACTAAGAAAATGCAATGCAGCACCTTCTGAAGTATCCTGAGGACAAAGAACATTGTAGCATGAATCGTGGAATGAAGCAATCAGGGCACTCTCTTTCATGTTTGCTAGAGCAAGAAACTACACAACAGGGAGCATGAAAAAGTAATGAAAGACTGATTGATGGTGATAAATCTGCATTATTTATCAAGAGCCGTGACACTGCAGATGTTTAAACCAGTACACCATGCCATATTGTTTTGGAAAAATATTATCTGCTTGGCCTCGCAAAATGGTGTCTTGGAAGAAATGCCAGAGAAGGTCTTGTGAGATTTAGACTTTCCTATATTTCTCTCTAGGAAAACAGAATTTCCGTCCCGTACACATTTGCTCCCCCTCTCACTCCCACTTACATCTCTCCTTCTCTAACATTGAACCATGGAAATCATTTTAACCTGGGTATTTTACATTATACCTGAGAGAGGGGTGAGAACCCTCAGGGGTTTTCATCAGTTTCAATATCAAAAACGTAAAATATATACCAGTAGCTCACTGGATATAGACATATGATGTTCATATAATACCCTAAAGATGGTATGATATTTGATTGTAATGCCCAAATTTGATTTAATGCCTATATACAACAAAGTTTAAGCCTATCGCTGCCTGTGCATTCTTATAACAAATTGCCCCACTTTTACTACCTTCTCACAATGCTCAGGCTCTAAAACACCGCTCCCAGTGACCGTGGGGAACACCCCGGTGTAAAACCGCACCAGGAAAGGCAATTTATCAGATGATATTGCTTCTGTGTAGCGTAGGGGTCCCAGGGTTCCTAAGCTCCCCCCCTAGCATGGACTATTGGGTTTGGACCAGCAGTAGAAAGTGGGGGAGGTCTCCTAACTGACCTGTGCTCTGCCACTATCAATCTTAGAGAGATCCCAGTGCTTCAATGGACACGGATTCACTGGGACTAATGAAGGCCCCACGCTGCACACTGTCTGCTGCAGCACAATGTTTATCTCTGTCAGTGTGTGCTGTGTCGAAGATTAGATGGAGGATAGATATTTGGCTCATGGTGAGAATGTGCTTATCTGCTGATTCTGTTGTTTTGTTCACATTTAACCAGATTTTCTATTTCCTTCTCACTGTATTAATAATGCAAAAGCATTGTGGAGGAGATACTGCTGAAACATGAGTCCAAGGACGGTGTCTAGCTTTTCAGTGCAAAGTATTTCGAAATAGGTCAATGAATCTGTGCCTCTCTGCACGCAGATTGTTGTTTGTAACTGTGAACTTTTGACATACACATTAATGACTAATTGCTCTCCACCCAACATCCTGTTGTTCCTCAAAACATGTTTTACATAATTGATACCACATCTGTCCAAAATGTTATCTTCCACCATTGCTTTCTTTCTCTCCAGATTGAATTTAAATGTTGCTTATGAGTATCTGCTGACAGCTAATACACTGTATTCAGTATATATTCTGAGATTGCAGCACATCTGTATTTTCATTTTATATATCTTTAGGTGCTGATTACCTTTCACAAGAAAAGCCTGATCTCACCTGAGCTAATTTCAGGCATCAGCAGCTGATCGGCCTATCCAGTGAAAACAGCATTTTCACTCCCTAGCTTTTTTTTTTTTTTTTTAACATATTTGCAAAGCAATCATTCACAGTTTATTCAATTTGTTCAACTTTTACCCCATTTGGTGCGCTAACAGAATAATTGGAGTATAATGATGTACCCATATTTACTTTTCTGCCACATATAAGTGACACTGAGGTACATGCTGAGAGGACTGGTGAAATAGGTATTAATCTTGCTCAGCAATAGACAGGGATTCTTCCTGGCTCTGCTCCATGCCTCTATATAAATGACATGATAATGACATTTCAGCAAACTATGACAGGCCAAGGAGGTGTCTGAATACACCAAGTCATGTTGAATGTCGGTCCTCCCTGCCTGTTTGCCTTGAATGACAGCTGTTTCAGTATCTGTTTCTCATTAGTGTTTCAGCTTGCACAGCAAAGACAGACAGTAATGTGGCAGGGATTGAAAAGACTGACACCACTACATTAGTTGTAATTATGTGGTATGGTGACAAACTGAGCTACCAGAATTCAGAATTCAGTTACGCTTGATTTATAATAAAGGCTTCCCAAAGTGTGGACTTCAAGGTCCCTGGACACCTTCACCTAAGGGGGGATCCAGGGACTTCCACAGCAAAAATGAATATTTTGAGTGAGTTGAATGTCATACAGTTTGACTCTTAACACATTGAGAAAATGCATAAAATCAGCTATTCTGATCATTTCACTTGTCCTACTGTTGCCTGCCCACTTAAAGAATGGTCAGACATACAATTCTGTATTATTGTAAATTATATCAAACAACAAAACTTCTTAGATAGGGGACAAAATCAAATGACAGATGACCAGATCTTTTTTTGAGGGGCATTCAAATGAAAAAGTTTGGGAAGTCGGTGACTCTGTCAATTTAGAAAACCCTGTGAGATTGGTGCTGGCTGTAACGTTTCAAGGATGATACCCCCTTTGTGTGAGAATGGACAACTGTGGGAGAGCTCTCTAAGCAGTTTCAGTGTAAGATGTCAGCTTTGTTCAAGGAGAGATGGTTGACTTGTAAATGGTGATGGCATTGTGATGGGCAGACAGCGAACAGAGCTTCAGAAAAAGATTAATGCATGTGCACTGTAATGACAGCCTCTTTTATTAATAACAATTTTAATAAAAGAGAATCAGAGGCAACATTTGATAGCCTTTGCAGTCAATCTCAATGGTTCTCAAGTCAATAGCATTTTCTTTTAGCATAATCATGACCTTCCCTGGTCCCTTAGTCCAATGAAAGAAAAGAACAGAAAAAAATGACTCCCCATTTGTGGCCTTGTGAAAACCTGTGGAAGAAATTGCTAAATAGCCTCATGTTAATGTCTACTTGGTTTCTGTCACCACCTAATTGGTTTAAAGTGCTGATGGTTGCTAGTTACATATCTCACTAATGTTCTTCTGTCAGTGGTTATTGGACAGGGTCTTTAGGCAGGTCCCACTGGTGCGACATCAGGTTTTTTTTCCTCTAACTTATTTCCTGGGAGCTTACTGTGTTCTTTTTTTTGCCAAATTTGTCAAATTGTTCACAGCTATTAGGCACAGTAATGTTCTCTCTTCGAATGAACAGCCGTAAGTCCAAACCAGCGAGTGAATTTGATAAACATTCCCTTTTGTTTTCGTATAGAGATATACCCTACATGTGAAAACCAGATACAACAGCCATGTTTAATTTCTCAAGTCTCTTGGTTAAACTCTGTGACACGATCTGACCCCTTTGGGCGTAATGTAAAGCTAACGTCAGCTCAGCATTCTTGGTAAGGTTGCAGTGGTTTTACTTTTAAGTGTTTCTAGCCTTTCTGCAGCCAAGGCCTCATTATCCCCACCCCTTAACAGACAGAAGAGCAGAATGGGAACATTTTAAACCCTTTGGATCACACTCTCATCTCGCTGTAGTGTCCAAGCCTATTAGACCACCGTGACACATGGAAATGAGGTCATGTATTCTCTGTAGGGCGATCTATATCCATATTTCTGGGATTTCTCCTTAGAGGGAGTGGGAGACAGAGGGAGAGAAAGAGAGAGAGAGAGAGAGAGAGAGAGACAGAGAGAGAGAGAGAGAGAGAAGGAGGTTGTCCCAGAGAGGATCATTAAAATGTGAAAAACCCAGACCAACTGGGCCTTTCAGCTCTTTGCATCATGACAAATGTTCAGATCTGAGAGAAGCTCGTTGTTCCCCTCAAAAAGATGACAAATCTTAACTTTCTTCCCTTGCTGAGTACTTTATTGTTCTGCAAAAAGCCTTTGAATGTAATGCATTGCCCTGTAATTTGTATGAAAAAAAAAAAAAAAAACTAAGCAAGGCCATGAAACACTGGTTTAACTGCTGCCACCTTTGACTGTGATGCCTCAGGCTGTTTTGCTGTTGTTGTTGTTGTTTTCTCCATGCAACTGCTACCTCTACTGTAGGAAGGCTGGATAAAGATTGCTCTTTCCCTTGAGCTGACCATATGATTTCTATGTAACAAAGACAGTAGATATATTATATCATCAGACTGTGTTTACATTTTAATGTCTACCATACACAGTAAAGGCTGTGATTTTGTAATTGCATATTAGTTTTCAAAGGTTCAGTAATAAATACAGCTCAAATGCAGGGTTATAGCCCTCTTGGAGTGTGTACTTAGTGATCATTAGCTGTCTTTCCACTGTGGTACCACTGCGAGCTGGGGCTATCTTTGAGCCAGGTGGTGTTAATGGCCCTTGGCCTCTAGCCGCAAGAGCAAAAACCATTTGTGTTTCCACTGTTGTTCCGACTGCCCTGCAGGCTTGTCCCGTCCATGCACGCAAGTGCCACTTTGTGCGTTGTGTGCTGTAACTGCCTTGTACTGAGACCTCAGTTTTATTCAGTTTTTGGCGGACCTGTCCCATTGTGTGTTGGATCCTCACCGCTGCCAACTGTCTCACTATTTATTGCATAACGTCCTCATTTCCACTAACACCATCGATTTGACACTGGACATTACCCACTGCCTCATTATCCTCTGATAGTGAGCAGAGCCCTGATGTCTATGTTTGACCAGGACTCTGCTGACATCTATACTTACCAGCTACACCGTCTCCCCACTTATCACCCTTAACTCTGCCTCAAACCTCGGTTAGTCTGGCCTACAGGTATTCGCTGGGCCATTAGCACCTAGAGACTGGCCCCGACATAGCCCCACTGAGGCACGACCAAAGCCATGAAGTGACAATGGAAATGAAACTGGCCTTGGCACACACTTGCACATCTGTGTTTGGCACAACAGAGGAAAGCCGGCTATTGCCTTTCAAGAGTGTCCACAACATCACTGCAGCTCTCCTGACTTACTCACTGAACAGCTCTGTAAAATAAGATCAGCTTTACTTGTTCATAAACAAATAAAAAATAAATAAATCTGTTTTCTGCTGTAGTTTTCTGTAGTTTTAGTATGACAGTAGCATGAAGATATGGGAGAAAAAGCGAGCATTGATATTTCCTGAAAGCTGGAACATTTGTCTGAGACAGAGTTTATGGTTTTGGTAACCTCGTTCAATCAAGGGAAGGAAAAGATTTGACATCTATCTATCTATCTGTCTATCTATCTATCTGTCTATCTATCTATCTTTCTATCTATCTGTCTATATATCTATCTATAGATCTGTCCATCTATCTATATACAGGTATCTATCTATCAGACAGTTGCTCATTTTTACGACTTAATCTTGATCAGAGGGCTCATGCTGCTGTTGTTGCTATACTTTATGTGTGCAATTCTTTTTTTTTTTTTACAAAAAAAGAATGAAATTTCTTACAAAGGCAATTAATAAATGTCTGCAGTATTGTCAATGCTATTGACTAGGGCATTCACACCTAATGGCTGCTCAGGTGTAAAGAGAAGTGCACAAGGCCAGGGTTTGACTGGTTACTACTGAAACCTGCTGTTGTCAAGCTAGAGCAGTGCAGTTGTCAGGATTAGCAGATTAATAGTGATGAAGCAGTGGGAAAGCTCATCTCTTTTTCTAGTAATAATTTCAAACAAATGTTGAATCTTTCTAAAACGAAAATCAAATTACCATATCTACATTATTATGGCATCAGGGCTTGTCTGAGCTGAGATGTGTTGAGTGACATGTCACTCTGTTATGGATACGTGGCATGTTTGATCATGAAATACATTCATAATAGATCTGTAACAAAGTCTCTCCTTCTCTAACACACTCAGGGCTCATGTTATATGCCTTTGCTTCTTGACATACTCACTTATTTATGGCACAGAAGCAGAAATGCCATGAAATATAGCAGGTGAGCCCTAACTTTTAAAACACAGTTGCATACATATACACATTCATATACACAGGGTTAGAGGGGTACCAAATTAAATGCCTCGCACTCATTACACATCCATAACACAAGTTCATGTGGGGTTTGAACCTGTCATCTCTAATTTGTAACCACATCAGTAGCAAATTTCAGGTCAACCAGAAGGATCATGGAGAGGGTGACAGAAGTAGTGATCTAGATACTGATCAGTGGCAGTGTAATTTGGCAGTAACTACAAATGTAAGTAATTACTTTTTTTTCCAAATCAAATAATGCAATTGCAATTTTCTGAAATTTATATGGCTTTATACTTGTTACCTTTGTCTTGATAGCAGACAAACACAGGATTTTCCAGTTTATGACACAGCCTTATGGCAGCGCAATGAATGAGTGAACTGATTAATCAGCTTTAGACTTTACACAATGGCCAACAGTTCCGGCAATATGAGCTTTCTGTCCTGGAAGTATGGGCATTATTTTTCCCTCTTTGAGATCAAGGACAACTATATAGTGGTGAGTTGTAGTCAACCTGCAGGTATGAGAACTTTTTCCACATCAAAGAATAGTAATTCTAATCTCCTGAAGCACCAAGTGAAACAACACGCTTCTACAAAGCTTATCGCAAAAGATCCCAGTGCTAAGAGACCAATCAGAGCATATCTATTGTGTTTTATTGTCCCACAACTTTTGTTTCATCATAGTGATAATGGGTATACTGATAGATACATTTTTACAGTTGTCTTGTCCCTCTCCCTCCCTAAGAGAATTGAAACAGACATTTAAAAGTAAACGTTACTTTCCCTAGAAACTAATTACTTTTAAATGCAGTAATGGTAAAATAATTCAATTACTTTTGAGAGAAGTAACAAACTGTTTCAGCAACTTGCACAAAACTGATGCTGATACACCTTTGCTCTGATGACATTTGATAAGTATTAATTCAAGACTTTACCTGTGGCAAAATAGCAATGATACAATTTTTTTGGATTTTACAGCTCTCTTAGTCTGCCTTAAAGTTTTCTCTGTCTAATTGAATAGGAGTGCATAGGAGTGCATATAATATCTGCAAAGAGGATGTTCCTGCATAAGATGCTCTACAAACAACATTTTATTGCTCCCTAATGCCTCTATGAAGTAGTGGACTTGCCTCCCAAGTAAATTAAATAGCTATAAATAAGGGAGAGCTGGGCAAGAGAGGGCACCTTTCAAAGAGGTTCACTGACTATTCCTGTACTATGTGAAGTAAATCTACCCCTTGTTAAATTCCCCCAAATCTGCAGCATTTTATTCTTTAATTAAAAGGCTCACCCAAGGAGGCATGCCCTTCTACTTGCATTAAAAGCTCTTGATTATGCAGTCAGTCATGTTTAATTCACAACATATTTCAGTGTCAAAAGATACATTGCACAGTCATGAAATATTAAGGAGACCCCTAGAGGCAAAGATCGCAAGCTTGCTCTCTCAAAAAGATCAAAAAAATGAGATAACACACCAGCGCACATCCAGGGCAGCGGTGTACCCTCTTGATCCTCTTATCTCATGCTGCAACAGAATGGTGTATTCCATCGACAGAGCATGACCGGCTTGGAACTGAAAGTAGGTAATGCTCATAACACCACGGTCTTATAGGCACAAGCACTCACAAACACACACAAGCACTCATATCTATACGTCACTGTTGTCGTTGGTGCTGTTGGAGTCACGGGCAGTACTGACACTGATAAAACTGCTTTAGGCACATTCAGACCCATGTAGCTTCTGCATCCTGTGCTACCGCTGCACTTTTGCGTGGAAAAGTTTGCATAATCGCCCAATGCTATGGTCTTGACCTCGCAGTGCAAGATGCAATACTTTCAATGGATGGCAAGAGCAGAATTTGTGGACTATGCAAAACATTCGAAAATATCTTTGAAAATACCTGCTAAGCTCAGGTAAAACTCTGATCATATTGTCATCTTTACAAGCTTAACCTAGCTTAATCCCCCTTTTGCTCCTCACAAAATCGTGACACAATAAAATGTTTGATGTGTTCAGGTTGACTGTGTGTAAGTGGCTGTGTTGCATCATACAAGGGAATTGCATTCTGCTAAGGTTAAATCCTTTCAATTCATGACATGGTAAAAGAAATTACTTTCTTGTCATAGCTAAGTAATTTCTCAGTCACTGCTCTGTCCATTCTGCCTCCTCTAATCCCCAGGTTTGATTAATTCAAAAGATGGATTTCTGGGAAGAGCCAATCTCAACATGTTCTGCTCTTTTCATAGAGACAAACTGATCTAAAAGCTTGCTTCCCACAAACTGTTCCTCTGAAATCCTGTGTGAAATTGTTTTTAGTCTAGACTGTGAGCGTTGGCAGCTAGATGTCTGGTTGTCGGAAGGTTTAAAGTACATATTATACCTGTCTCAGACATAGTGATTGAGATGTTCATGGAACAAGGGGTGGGAATCTCCAACTGTGATAGCAATGTCTGACGCCTGACATTAAAGTTGTATATCGACCTCAATAGAATAAAGAAAGAAAGAAAGAAAGAAAGAAAGAAAGAAAGAAAGAAAGAGAGGGGAAAAAAAAACATTCTAGTACATTCTGACTCCTGTCTGAGCTGTATTCAAAACCTGACTGCAGATTTTGGAAAAGGACATGAGTTCATTGTAGTGGAAACTGTAGTTCTGAGAGGTTGCTGTGAAGGTCAGAAAAGCTTTTCATACAAACGTTGTTGTTCAGTCTTTCCCTCAGTGCTGAATGCTGAGGGAATATTTATCCTCTGGGCTCACCTAAACATAATAGAATATTTATGAAAGCCATTTCCACCTGCTTGAAAAGAAATGATATTGACTTCAACATAATCTACCTATAGGGGCAGCCAGATGCAGGCGTATATGCATTCCAATACCCCTTGCCGGTCATATGTGTATGTGTATGCATGTGTGTGTGTGTATGCATGTGTGTGTGTATCAGAGGGGTAGGGGTCCAACTCAGTTTCAGTCAGTGAGTCAGGGGACTGGAATGCTGGGCTGGAGGACAAACCCTAAAAACCCCACCGGCTCGGGTGCAGTGGTAACA
>OMLB01022557.1:0-18859 GCA_900302555.1 Myripristis jacobus
GAACAGAGGGAGGGATGAAAAACGACAAGGGGCAACAGAGGACGAAACAGAGGGGTGTATTATGACATAAGCAGTAGAGGTAAAGGCTAGCAAGCTGCAATATGCACACACGTGAACACACACACATACACAGACATATGCACACACACACACACACACACATAGATTGTGTTTGGACCATATACACATGAAACAAAAATGCAACAGTACACAGAACACTTGCAAGCCAAACGTGGAGGATGTGCAACCATTGCATTTACACCAACACTTTTCTGCACCCATGCTCCTGCACACACACACACACACACACACACACACACAGAAACTCACACAATGAATTACACCACTACACGTGTGAAGACTACTTTGTCAAAGTCACAGCAGGTACAGCCACCTCAGCAAAGAGAGACACAGGCTGTGTCGCAGGGGGAAAGACAGAGAGAGAGAGAGAGAGAGAGAGAGAGAGGGAGAAAGAGAGAAAGGGACAGACTGAGAGAGAGGGAGAGAGAGTGGGAGTGATGATGAAAAAAGAGAGAAAGGAGAAAAAAGAAAAGTAATGCAAGGACAGCGGGTAGATGGGAAGAGAGTGAGAGTAATAAATAGCTAATCACAAGGCATACAGAATGATAAATGTAAAACATTACATAAATAGGTCAATCATACATTAATAACTATGATATGATAATAGAGTGGGGAAGTCAGCTGTAGCCTACTAGAGTAGGTTTGCATAACTGCACTCACTTAGTCAAATACAAAGGACTACATAATGGTCTTGCACGCCCCCTAACTTTGGTGTTATTCTTTAAGATAGATTATCATAAGAAAAGTGAATTATTTTTCAGCGAGGACAGAAAATCATCTTCTACTTAACTGCAGTATATTCATAATTTTACAGTGAATCCACACAAAGGGGGTGTAACACAAAGGGGTGTAACAAAAAGCATAGCTTGGTGGAATGGAGTAAATATCGTTTATTGTTATCAGAAAATAGATAATGTAACTCGTGACAGATTCAGGGAGCCAAAAACATTTTTATCAAAATCTGGTGCAAAGGCCTGTTTTGGTGTCATTTCACCTTACGCATGTTGTTGCTGCCCTTATATCAGCTGAAGGTTCATGAACTGGACTGTTGTGTGTGAAAGTGCAAACACTGCTGGTGTAGTAGAGCAGCTAAAGCACACAAGGGCGCATTGCTGTGATGAGGAAAACAAATTATGTACACACAAAGCAAAGGTCACCAACAAATAAGTGCAGCGTAATACCAGCTGACTCTCTCTCTGACAGAAATCATTATAACACGCTGTGACACAATCATGGTGAGTAGTAGTGAGCATATTTACAGCAGGTGGGGCCTGAGGACAGCTGTGTCCCCCTGTCCACGTACCACTTTAATCCAAGGCACCACAACATAAAATCTACTGGCCAGATTGCCACGAAATGTGATGAGCACATGTATGCTCCCCGGAAAATGAACCCTGTCAATTTTGGTGACTTCAACACCTTTTGTGTAGCATCACCCTCAGGCCAAAATGTTCAATCTGCACGTGAGCTATCACCAAAATCATATAAGCGGATTCAGCTGCCATTGATATTTAGCGCATTCATACTCCCCAAAGGAAGATTCCTCTTGATTTTGGTGACCCCATCACTTTTCCTCTAGCTCAACCCTTAAGCCAAAATGTCAAGTCTTATATCTCAAAATTTATCAGGCAGATTGCCATGAAATTTGGAAAGCACATTCATACACCCAGAGGATGAACCATGTCAACTTTGGTGACCTCATGACCTTTCCCTCGGGCCAAAATACACAAACCCTATTCTCCAACTACTTGTGCACAAAGTCATGACGGCAGCAGTGGCAGAGGGCTTGCACTCGTTTTATCTCATGCAGCATTACTGTGATTTTCTGATGATGTGGGGTATTTTTTCCTTTTTTACCCATACTAGATGCATTATTGTTTAAAGCACAGAGTTAGTGTGGGTGTTTATTTTATTTTATTTTTCAGTTGGGGCTGTTACAAGAGTTTAAAATGGTCTCTCTGCTAAATGTAATTCAATTGGACAGACACAGTGCACTGCATGAAATATTTACAGCTGAATGTCTTTGTCAAATATATTGATTGAGAAACCATGAGAATACACAAACAACATTTATATAAGCATTATAACAACAATAACAACATTCAAAGCTGGCCCGTGGGTAAGCCAACAGCAAGCTTTTGTTTCCTAGGACGGCGACAGAATGAACAGCCTTCCCTCAATCAAACATCACCATACTATGAAAAAAAAATTTGGCCTGCAGTCATCTACCTGTCCGGTCTCCAGAGAACCAGATTTCCCTTTTTCTGCAGTCCGTGGTCTGCGGTCCACATCCATGATTTTCAAAGCCTCCTGTGTGCTGTGATTGGCTGGGAGCCACACACCCACTGCCCAAAAGCCGACACCCAGAAGAGTCCCGAGCTCAACACACACACCAACACACACTTCTAGTGACTCATAAGTGATGATTAAGAGAAATTATTTATATACACTGTTTTTGTTGTTGTTTTTTTTAGGAAAATCCTACTTATCCTGCTCTTAATAAAAGATGTTTTGCACCTGACTACCCGGACTATACATACAAAGGAAATGTAGCTTTTTGTCCATGTTACCTTGGAAACAAATCCTCCTGCCTGACACCTCCGGCTTGGTAAGATGTCAATAAAACTGCTCCAGCAAAAAAAAGGAAAAAAAAATCACTATAATATTCCTATAATATTCCTCTAGGGGCTATACGTGTCAGTGGTACAGTGGTGGTGAGTTTAAAGTGACTTTATGATACTTTATGGTAGTTTTTTTTTCTCCAGTGGTATCTCTGTAATATTCCTTCAGAAGATCCTGTCAGTTTATGGTTTTACGCTGATATAAAGCCATAAAAGAGTAGAAAGCCCTGAGTATAGACCGAACAGGATTCTTTTCATACCTTACAGGAAAACAGAAGTATTGATCATGCAGAAGAAGACAGTATAACATTTCTATATTTTTATTTGGATGATTTTTTTTTTTTGCTATAAAAGATAAGCAGTAATCATGCTGTTTGACCCTCTCAGCACAAAAAAGCTACTCTTGCTGCTGTTTTGCCTTTTTAAGGCAGTGAGTGGATAGGTATATTGCTTATTAACAACTACAGAAAATAATGGTCAAGTTGTAATTGGGTTCATTGTATCAAAAGTGGTGTATTAAAGGCAGCAGTAAGGGCCAGTTTCCATAGCAAATGTTAAAAAAAAAAGACTTGAAAAAGAAAGGAAGAAAGAAAGAAAGAAAGAAAGACAGGCAGAAAGAAAGAAGGAAAATAACCCTCTGCAATGGCCTCACATGGCTGAGCAAAATCACGTATATTCAGTTGCCCTACTACTATACTTACCTAGGGGTTTAAGCCAAAATTAAACTCCTGGTGTCCTCCACCTGCATGGGACAGTGTGATGTCAGCGAGTTTACTGCTGTGGGAGCTGAATATGCACGTTCTCTCCTGAGGGTCACTCTGGTATTTTTAGTGTTTATGATATAAAATAGGGTAAAAATCAAAGGGATGCCCAGGGTGAGAGAAACTACTGCATGTTATATTTCCATGGCAACCAAGGCCAGTGATGATGCTAAATAAGGACCCGAGTATGTGGATTATTGTCCATTTCATTTAACTTGGTTGAAAGATATGGTAGCCCCTTCCCTCTTTGTGCTGCTTGCCTCTATATGGCCTGTGAACTGCCATGAATAATTTAGAGACAATATCAAAACCCTTGTACATGCAAGCATGTAGTTTATGTTCCTATTGGCGTAGGGCATGCTGGTTTATTGATTATACATATTGTATATTGCTTTGCACATGATTCATATGCGGCATAATAGATATTTCATAGATTAGATATTTCAATCAGTAACAAGCCGAACAGAAAGGTATTCTGTTCACTTATGACCAGATCAGTTTATTAAAGGCTGTGTTTTCAGTCAGAGAACCAAGAATGAATTCTCCTCAAAAGGAAGCTTTTTTTTTTTCTTTCAAGGCTGAGAGTTGGTGTCATCAAAAGGTTTGTTGAAAAGTAACAGCTCTTAAGGTCACAGCAACACCACGGTAAAGTACCAATCTATTTTCCGAGTATAACAATTGGTGTACACTTAGAGAGTACAGCTGTTGTCACATTTGTCATTGGGTTTCATTTTTCAAGGCTGACCGTCAAGACCAGGTGTTGAGGTCACTCACTCCATGTCTCATGATGTCCGTTATGCATCTCCTGCAGTCGTATGAGTGCAGTTTTTATGCCAGATTTTGTCTTTATTTTCATTTCCCACATGTGCAGGGTGGCTGGAGCATGCCTTGTCTTGTTGTGGTTACGCTTCAACTTGTTGAGTTTATGAGATTGTTTATGATCATTACTATACGACCATTCAGACTGAGAATGGTCGCTGTGGCTGCATTTATTTCAGTCTCTGTAGCTATTTTCATCATACTATCACTGTCCATCTCACAATTTACACGGTTTGGCAGCACATTTGTGTGTGGATTATGTTCAAAGTATACAGAATCTCAATATCAATGGCAGCCTGAGCGCCTCCATATCGAGGTTTTGACAATTCAAAAGCAATGTGAGCAAAACAAGGGAGATCTGTCACTTCCTGGCATACTGACAGAAGATAAAAGCCACACCAAAATGATGAGTGAACCCATTGTCCTGTGTAGGATTCTTATCATATCCTAATTTGGTTTTGACGGACTCCTATCGCTGTGGGCAAAGCCTGATTTTGTGCATACATACCTGCCACTGAAACAAAAACAACCTCACTGACACAAGTGCAACCGTGGGACTTTCTAGTTGCTAAGACATTTACAAACAATAAACAATTTAGTGTTTCAAATGTGTTTAAAACTTAAGTTGAGCTGTCAGTCCTCACATCAGCAGCTTTTGGACTCACTGTTCTGCCCTGCGAAATAAACACAAAGTCAGTATTGGAATGAAAACACAACGATTGATAAAACTAAGACAGAGCTGAGTGTGAGCTGAGGAATGGACCGGCTGGAGGCTACAAAACAATCAGAACGCAGCCAGACAATATACTGTCTTCTGAACAGCAACAAGATCATTATACTGCAGTCGGACCGCTTCCCTCGAGCACACTGGTCTCATGATTTCACCTTCAGCATCCAAAATTTCATTACGAGTCCGCGTGTGTGTGGTGTGTGTGCTGTTAGCTTCAATGTTAGGTGGCAGATATGATAAATGGCACTCTACCAGAATATCAGCTCTCAAGATTTGCTTGGAAGGAAAAAAAAAACATCCATTTATCGACTCGTTGCCTGTTGATTCTGTCCCGCTCTCAGAAATGCAATGAAGAGCGGCTGAATTCCTGGCATTGGGCTCCCTTTGCACCTCAGGAGCCCTCTATGTCTTTATATGCTTCTCACTCAGCTGAAATGCTGCAATTTCCCTATTTCAGTTCCCTGCACAATCATCAGCATTTCTCCCTCCATGACATGAAAACAAACTAAGACTGAGTGCCTCTGCTTGTGTGTGGTTTCAAACCCCCCTGTCAGCAATCACTGGGTGGGAGACAGCCATAAACTGCGCTTTAGAAACCTATAATGGGCTACTGCAGCGCTGGCAAAACTTATATCACATTACGCCTCTTCCCATTCAGGCACAAATGGGATCATTATTTTTGATAACTATACAGCAATAGCAGGATAATTTCATAACACTACTCACCACTGCATAATGCTCTGCTTCAGCTAAATCATCATAAATCTTGTTGCGTCCTTATTATTGCATGCAATTACAACACAAAACCAATCAATAATGTTATGTCCTACAAATTATTGAAACATTATTGTTGATCTATATACACGCAATTCTAAGTCATTCTGCCTTCACCCCGTGGCTGTGCGTATGAGAGAGATATTTTAAAAGCTCTACATTGGATTATCCGGAGTCTGTGTATTTCTATCCAGAGGGCCCGACATTTTTTATGTCAAAAGGTAGCAGGGGCAATTTACAGCATGGCCTATAAAGCCTATCCTATCTGATGGGAGAGCGGGCCGATGCCCTCATGTCATCTTCCTTATAAAATGATGGACGCTCACAAATGTGAAAGCTGAAGCGTTTTATTATAAAGAAAGCAGAACAGGCTTTATGGGCTGCCACCGGACCTTCTCTAATAAAAAGGAGCTGTAAATAGATATTGTCTGTATACAATCGCGGAACAATTTTACAGTCTGATTTTCAATCGGTCTGAAAGATACACTTTGAGGGTACATTCTGTTTTCCTGAGATTTCCTTCTTGGAACCCTTAATTCTGTAGCTTATACAATATCAACAAACCAAACCTGTCTTTACTGCTCAGCCAAACTCTGGAACAATATCTCTGAGAAATGTTATTACCACACTGAATGCAAATTATCTTCAAACTGGCTCAGATGTCCATGAAACTATACACACACACAAGGGAATAATTGCAAGTGATGGTTTAATATCCTTCAAATAATCAATCTCTTTAATTCCTAAACAGTCTTTATTCACATCTAATATGTCTTATAGATTCTCTCTTGTTCTATTCCTTCCTCAACGGCCTTTCCCTGCCTTTAAACAGTCTCTTCCACAATGAATTCAATAGCATGTTGAGGCGATTGGCTCCCCTCTACCATGGTAATTTCATTGCCATCCATGGTGATGGTGGGAACTGTAATGGCCTGACCGCCCAGGACAGACGAGGGCAGGATGACGACCTGCGAAGAGCCCTCGATGGCGCTGAGCTGATCAGACGGGATCATGACGGTCTCGGCCCCGCCTTCAGCCCCCTGCAGTACATAGATTGTCTGCACAGCTCCAGAATCTCCATCACCCGTGTCGGCCAGAGAAGACAGCACCTTGGCCCCTTCCAGGACCTTCTGGACCTGTGCAGCCTCGGCTGCCTGCACGGCCTGCACGCTGGCCTCTGGAGGCACGTCGCCGTGCAGCCGGATGTGTTTATCCAGGTTGGAGCGCGAGCGGAAGGCAGCGGGGCAGTGGGGACAGGGATAAGGCTTTTCGCCACTGTGGGTGCGGGCATGCTCCGTGAGACGGGCAGCCACGCTGAAACTCTTGCCGCAAACCCAGCAGCAGAAGGGCCGCAGGCCGCTGTGGATGCGCTCGTGGTCCTGTAGGTGGGGCAGCTGGCGGAAACGTTTGCCACACGTGGCGCACTGGTGGATGGGAAGAGGGTAAAGAGGGAAGACAGGGGAGGAAAATACAAAAAAGGGCAAAAGGTGTTAAGAGAGAAGGGCAGCATGGCATGAAAATACGGGATTAAGTTCACAGCAATGCCTTTTCCTGACTGCAAATAATATTTTCTGAGACCTCTCTTTGTATTTTTCTGCAGATACAGCAATTCTGGCTGGGGCAGATCAAGAACAGAAAAAACATCATGGGGGGGGAGAGACAGATACAAAGACAAAAGAAGACAAAAAGTGAGAAAGAGGTAGTATGATCAGCTACACAGGGGACTTGTAGCAGAAACAGGTGCTACCAGTGAGGTGAAAGCCAGACTATTTCTCAATAGAGTATTCACATTTACAATTCCACAGTAGTACCTGGCCTGCCATCCTAACACTGGCTCTTTGCTAGCTCCCACCTGACTGCAGACAATGAACTACAAACACAAACTTGATGAAACCAGAGGCGCTGTGGCTCAGTGAGTAGAGCAAAGTGACAAAATGGCTAGGTTGTGCTTTCCTTTGATTCCCACGGGTGACACACACACCGGAATTGTAAACCTCGCTGGAAGGGTAACAGTTTCAGTGTCTGTATATTAGGTGGTTTAATATGCATACTCATATTCTCATGTCTGTTACACTGGCTTTATGTACTCAGCAAACACAGGCCTTCATTCAGTATTGCACACAGTGTATCTGGGCTAAATTAAAATTCATACCCATAGCTACCTGTATGCTTGAGATCCCTTGAACCTCAATCCTTCGCACGTTTGACAGATTAAGGCTAAAAGCAAAGCCACGTGCATTCAATCAATTTCTACAGCCTCATGTGCTGTGAGGGGCTTGGGTGGGTCTCTGGTTGAGGTCCTGCCCAGTCACCAGAGCAGCAGAGGGAGAGGGAGAGAGTCCCAGAATAGAAACAGCCACAGAGGGGAGCTGACAGGCTCTAACTCAGCCTGTGTCATTAATCACAGGTACACAAGGAGGAGGGAAACACCCGCAGGACACACACTGCACAAATGGCCATGGTCCGGAACCAGAAAGATGGCCACAGCTACAGATGGGTGTGACCGAGGAGGGGTGAGGCGGTGCTTTGAATTGAAATACAGCCATTTTGGGGCTTGAAAGCTATGTATAAAAATGAAGGAGGTGACTTCAGAAGGTGGAGGAGCAGTGGTAAAACACCATGGCAAAAGGAAATGTGAAACTGAATAAACCATGTAATGTAGTCTTAATTTTCACTGAAACTGAAATAAGAGAAGTCCAGATGTTTTAGAAATAATGAATATGCTGATTATAGTATGACTAAAACATTTTTAACACTAGAACCTCAACTTTAAACGTAATTTAGACCCAAGCAGTGACAAATCTAAGACAAAAAATAGAAATATCACACAAAGCTCCACTGCTGCAAACACATGTACACACCACCCTTGCTCACCTCAAAGGGCCTCTCATCAGTGTGTGTCCTCATGTGGACGTTGAAGGTGGAAGTGTAGGCAAAGTCCTTGTGGCAGATCTGGCAGCGGAAGCGGGGTCGGTTCTTGGCCTTGGTGTGCGTGCCCTGGAAGTGGGCCAGCACGTGCTCCTCCAGGGCAGCGTTGGAAGCAAAGCGGCGACGGCAAGGCGTCACCGGGCACTTGAGAGGTGTCTGGCCTGTGTGGGATAACCGATGCAGGTCCAGGCCCTCCTGGGTCATGCAGCGGTGGCCGCATAAGTCACACTCAATCTGAGAGAGGAGGGAGAATGGGAGGGAAAGAGGAAAAGGCCAGGAGAGCGAGAGGGGTTGGAAAAGCAAAGAGAGAGAGAGTGGAAATTAAAGGAATAAGGTTAAATAAAAGTTCATCTCGTGGTCTGAAAGCTTTCTTCAGCTGAGACACCCTCATTAAAAACAGATCACGGCCCTTCAAAATTAATAAACACTGAATAAACATGAATTTACGAGGGAAAACCTGCCAAAAAAAACAGCTATTACAATTTTCTGTTCTCCTAACCTGTCCAGTGCAGCGTCCTCGCCCCTGGCCCCGTCCTCGACCGGCGTTCCTCTCCTCCTCTGTGGTTGGGCAGCGCTGCAGGTGGATGTCCAACACGGACTGGTTGACAAACTGGGCTGAGCAGTGGGGACATGTTGCCGGTTCCTTGTCTGGGAAGGGAAAAGTGTTCGGCTTTAGGTGAGCGAGTACCAGATCGATAGACACAGAGGCACATACACGGCTCTCACACTATCAGCAACCGCATCTCAGCTACTATCTGATGGCTCATTTGAATATGCTGAATATGTTGATTGCTAGCTGCGCCATGGTGCTATGCATATATGACTGACTAATGATAGGCAATGTTGCCCAAACATTCAGCTGCAGCCAATTTTTCTGTTAACAAACGAGGGAAGAAAGTAACTATGGTCATTTGTTTCTTGCAGTGAGACCACATGGTAGTACTTACTGTGCAGCATTTTAGCATATCATACCCACATTCAGCGTTTGATAACCAAGAAGGGAAATGCTGTGCACTGATGGTTCATCAGCAAGTCTACGGGTCTTCAGGCCAACACTGCAATCTGCTAACCATCTGTACTGTCTATTCCAGTGGGGGCTATCCACTCTGCTTCCCCAGTGGGACCCTTCATTTAAACCTTTAATACATATGATTTCAGCCCATGGCCCTTGACTGATCAATGGATCAATCTCACAAATCATCTCTCTCCAAGGAGTCACGTACCTCTGACCTCTAACACAAACCACCTCCTCAAGCTGAGCTAATGAGGTAGCTGTAGCAACGCCCCACCTGATTAAGATCAAACATCAACAAAATGACCCAATTCATTTATCTCTGCCTTTCTCTTCAGTTCCAGATGGGACACAAATCAATGGGAATTCATTGACCTAATGCATCGGAGGAACAATGCACATATAACATGGAGATGCATGTTTGTAAATAAACAGGGTAGGCCACCCAGGAAAGCTGAGGGGAGCATTTACTGACGACTTTGCATCAATCAATAACAATTCACTGCAAGCTGAACTGATGGGAACATCATATCTAATAGGCTTCCATTATAACTTGAGTTATAGGGGAGTTGGATCTGGATTCTTGACACGTGTATCACATCTGTATCATCTTTAATCTTCCTGAATGCCTTCACACATTTGCACGAATAGATAGAAATAGAGATCAAAGACAAAATCAAGACGAGGGGGAAAAAAAACAGATAGGGAGGAGAGAATGCAAAATGTGGCACATACACTTTGAAGTAAAAGAGGCAACGACTCAATAACACAGAGGAAAAGAAACACAAAGGCTCCGGCCCAGATGACTGGTATGTGTTGTGTATGTTGCTGACAATACAAATATGGGGGTGAAAGGTCAGTGCTAAGCTGAGCGTGGAACTCTGACCTTGGTGAGAGAGGGAGTGCAGGTCCAGCTCCTTCCTGCGTTTGAAGGCCTCGCCGCACTGTGCGCACGGGAACGGGTGGCTGGTGTGGAGCAGTCTGTAGAGCACACACAAGCGCACACACATTCACAAATACATGGATGTGCACACATATCTATCGAAGAAGAAGATGATGAACAATATACCATTCCTTGTGCTACTGACATGGTGCTACCTCGGTCTGCTATTTGCTTTTATCTGCAGAAAAATAACTCTTGGATGTCAAGACAGAAAAACTAAGTCAAAAGGCGTTTTAATCATGCCTTTCACACGAACAGGTAGTAATCCAACCACAATGTGTGCTTGATTCAACGACACTTATACTGTCACAGAGGTTAAAAACCATGTTTAGGCTTTACGCTGCAACCCTACGTGTGACTTGTATGAGGATTACAGGCACCTATGTGCTTAGCTATGCTTCAGGTTAAATAAGGGGTATTAGTGAAGTATATAAAAGCTGGAGATAAAAGAGCGGCAGTAAACAGGGGGAGTAAGAGAGTTAGGACATGAAAGACTATATTTATCTATTGCATAACATTATGCTGGATATAGCCTTAGGAGAGGAGAGGGGAGAGAAGCTAGCGTGTATTCTGCTAATGCCTCATCAGTACAGTACATCACACCATGTAAAGACAATGCTGGTTCTTTGGAGAGCTTCCAATAACCAGGACAGAAAGAGACTATGTTTAAGTAAAAGAAACATAATGCTCCACTAAAAAATACATAGCAGTCAATCTATTATGTATGGTGCACTGCTACAGGTAATGGATCTATAAAGTACTTAACCACACACCACTCCTGAAGTAGAATGCTAGAGGTTATGTGCAAGGACCCCTCAAGGCCTATATAGGAGGCCTGGCTGTTTCTCCTCCATGTTAAGTAGACAATAAGAAATCAATATTTCAGGGACAGCTGACCCTGAGGCAGCTCAGAGAATTAAAATTTCAGTCTGGGTCACCTCTCCTCCCAGCAAAATGTTCTCTAATGAGGGAGGAGACAATGTACGTAGAGAGCACTGCATATATATACTGATTTCCTGCTTTTCCTCAACTGTAACAGAGAAATGGTTCAAGGGGAATGATCCATTGGCTCCCTGAGCACACCTTGCCAGTGGTTCTGGGGTCAGTGACAAGTCAATCATCCCCCGCCTCCCCAGCCCCGTCCTCCTTCCACACACACATACACGCATATATGCACCCGCCTCCTCCTTCCTCAGCCAGGCAGAATATGACCAAGCTCTAATACTTTTCTCTTTCCCTGTCCTGGATTGTTATCATTATCATCTTAATTTACTGAGCCTCCGTCTGTCAATCATCTGTGGCTGGGGCTCAAGGGCACTCAGACATCTCAGCCCGTGTGTTTACTACACTGCTTAGAGGTCTTGCTCAGTCGTCGGACACGGCTCAGCCACAGCAGCTCCTGGATAGGAGAATGTTGTTTATCTAAATCCTGTCCTGGGCTCTGCTTGGGGGAATTCTTGTGTATTTACATCTGTAAACAAGTTTGCAATTATTGGACATATTCTCTGGTTCATATGGAAGCAGGTGAGTGTAAGGTAGACTGCTGAATGTGGCTAATGGATATTTGTTGTGTGGTTGCAGTAACTCCATTCTACATCTCTGCAAACAGAGCACACTCAATGCCTAATGTTACCAAAGCATTATTACTTGTGATGGGTGAGCTGATCCTCTGTGTTGAACCGCGAGGGGCAATAAGGGCAGGGGAAGAGATGGGCAGATCCCTCACTGTCCAAAGTACATGCCTGCAGAGAAGGACAAGACACATTTATGCATAAAAATTACACTTCCTTGTCAGAAATTCAAGATAAAATGATTGCCAACATCATAGTAAAGCATATAATAGGATCAAAGTAAGCCTATTTTGTAACCATCTTATACAGACCTTTGCTTAAGACCTGCTTCAGATTTTAAGCAACAGTATAATAATGAATTCTGAAGACAAATGCTGAATGTCATGCTCATGTTCAATTTGAGAAAGTCTTCAAGGAAAAAGAAGTTTTCAAAAACTCTACCGGTTTGCGTCCACGCTTGCGTCGAGGCTGTGTTGATGTGTGAGTGCGTTTGTGTCTCTTCAAGGTGGCCGCCTGGGAGAAGTTCTTGCCGCACACATCACAGTTGAAGGGCTTATTGCCTGTGTGGCTCATGCTGTGGCGCAGCAGGCTTTGGGAGTTAGTAAAGGCCTTTGAGCACACCTTCACAACAACAATAATCAGGATTAGTGCTGTTCATTGTATTTACACAATGCACAAAGGTGCACAAAAGAACACAAAAGTCGTTTTAAGTACCTCTTATAAGAGAATAAAAAGGGCTGGACTTGACTAAAATTGCTCTCACTATAATTCTCCAAAATTTCTATTGTGCAGAAATCAACATCGTGATAGACATAAAAAAATACTGATCATCTGTCAGATATAATGAGATCAGGGCTTTGTCAAGTTGCAGTTCTATACATATCTGTCAAAACAACCAACCCACTTCAAAGCATCATATCATACCAACCACGTCACCTGGATGACATACATGGCATCAGCATCAAAGCAAATTAGCCCCCCAGACAGAAGACAAGAGCCATTTTGATCAAATTTTGATTGACACCTTGCATGTGAAGAGCTTTTCTCCTGTGTGGCTGTAGACGTGGGTGCGGAGGAAGACGCGGCGTGTGAAAGTTTTGCCACAGTAGGGGCAAACATGGGGTAGCGGGGTGCGGGCCCAGTCATGCAAGAGCTTGGCAGGCGGAGGGAGGTTGGTGTTGTCTAAGTCTGTGGCAGCGCTGCCCTCCAAATCCTCCTTGATGTTGTCTGGCCCTTTGTTGCTCTCTGACAAAACATAAATAATTTCACTAAGGACCTAAACATGACTGACGAACACCTTCATGTTTCTGAGTGGATGTTTTAGTGACTGAATTCACTCACCTTTGAGGGCATTAATGCCGCGGTGGATCCTGATGGAAGGCCTGCCTCTCTTAGGTTGTGGCACACCTGATTCACTGGGGGAGGCGGAGGGAGAGTGTTGCCGCTTTGAGCTCTGTGGTACATCTTGAGGGGTGGTGGTGGCTACTTCAACACTGGTTTCAGCTCCCACCCCCTCCTCTGCCCCTTGTTTGCTGCGGTGCGAGCGGCGATGGTACAGGTACTGGGTTGTGTTCATGAAATCCTGGCTACACTCAGAACAACGGTGGAGGGCCTCCTGCAGGCCATGCTTCTGTTTTCGATGCGCAGCCAGCCCTACATCGTTGATGAAGCTCTCACCACACTGGGTGCACATGAATGACTCAGGCTGTGTGAAGCTGGAGGTGGAAATGCTGGCAGAGGGAGTGGCATCCTGCCCCTGCTCATCAGTGCCATTGGTCTCAGTACAAACGCCCTCCGATGTCTGTTCTAAAACCACTGCCATTTCTTTCTCTTCACCCTTCTGCCGGTGCTGTTTGCGGTGGTAGAGAAAGAGGGTGGTGTTGAGAAAGCTCTCCCCGCAGACAAAGCAACGGTGCAGGGCTTCTTCCAACCCATGCTGAGTCTTACGGTGGGCCACGAGCTCAGACACCAGACCAAAGCTTGAACCACAATCCACACACAGGAGCACGGGTTCGGGCTTAGGCTTTTTGTTGGCCCCTCTCTTTTTGGAGGGAGAGGAATCCTCTAAATTAGAGGCCAAAGGGACAGGTGACTCAGAAACGGGAGGGTCTGGGGTCTGAGCGGAGAGGACCTCAGACTGAGACTGGCTCACCTCTCCTGCGTTTGTTACTGTGGTTTGATCCTGAGCCTCTACTGGCGTCGTCTCTGATAATACAGTCTCATCTGTCCCAGTTTCTGTTTCAGGCTCTGGCCCAGGTTCTGTCTCGGGTTCTGGTCCAGGTTCTGTCTCAGGTTCTGGCCCAGGTTCTGTGTCGGGTTCTTGCTCAGGTTGCAGCTCTTCTTCTGGTTTTGTTCCTGGATCAGGGTTGGACATGGCATCAGAGACAGGCTGATTACACGAGCCTTCTTTCCGGTGTAGCTGCCAAAGGTCCAAGCTCTTGAAAAGTTCATCGCATTCCCCACACTGGTATAGGATTCTGGGTTGGTCTGATGGTAACCTGACTGAGGAACAGGCTGCAGCGATCTTCGGCACACTGATACTAGGTGATGCAGAGGAGCCTCCTGCTTGGACGTGGATCTGTGGGGCTAAAACGACGTTTGATGGAGCTACAAGCTGGCTTAATACCTGATGCTGCAAAAACATAACAGGGCAGAAAAAGAAGAGAACACTATTTTCAGTGATCCATTTATCATTCTTGTTTGTTTCTGCAAGTAAAGGAATATGCACCTGGTAATACTGAGTAGCAAGTCACTCTTAATCAAGGAGTAGCTCTGTAATTGGCTCAAGTCAGTTCAACCTGGAGTGGCTATGTTTTTTTCTTGCAGATGAGGGATGAGAAATCAGTGTTGGTGGGCACTGAGGTCAATGAGAGCAGCATGTGTTTGGAGCCAAGGTTCCTCTGAGCCAGCGCTCTAGACAGAGAAGATAAGGCCTCCGCCTGGCCGATAAATATCACAGGCCCATCAGGGTTCAGTGGGTCACTCTGTGGGGTTTCACACACGCTCTCTCCATCCATTTGATTATAAAAACAGAAGGTAACATCAAGGTCGAGGTTAAAGATGTCTGGCGTCTGAAACTCCCTCATTCAAAGCAATTTAACGTGTTTCACATAATAATTGCGAGGGGTTTTGTTTTAGTATTCTGGCATGAGATTACTGAAGACCACTTGTGGTTGAATCTGTTTGATTTAAGTATAAAGCTTAAAAAAAAGCAATGTGCTATTTTACTTCTTAGACTAAAACCATCTTAGATAACCATGTTGCTGACTAGCTGAATGGAACTCTAAAATATTATGTTATTAAAGGCACAGTGCAAGGAGAATCACACGGTGTTGTTCAATAAAACAGTTACCCAACATATTTTAATTGTAAGTGTTGTGGAAATTTGCTACACTTTGAGACTCCATCCCTCAGGTTGTCAACATGATGACTATTTTAGACATACAAATTATGCCAAATGAATTATGCCACATTTGAATGCTCTTATTGGTCAGCAGTATGTACACTTCACACACAATTAGGTTCCCTGTAGTCTGTCAGACAATAGCCAGCTAGCTACTTGATGCCAAATTACTATGCCTCAATTATGAATTATCAATGGCTGTTAAAATTTCAGCACTGGATGTTTGCCCTGCTTTTTCCCCCACAAAAAAAAGCATCAATATGCAATGGATGGCACAATTTGAGGGAGATAAGGCATGTAAATGCAACATCCTGGGTTTGAATATGGCCTCCTGCAGGTTTTCATGTCCCTATCTCTTGTAATACCCCTAAAATAATCTTTGAAAACGAATGGAGCCATACCATACCATTTGTGGATAAAGAAATCACTAACTCAGAGCGTGACAGTGACACCAGTTGGTGTTTAGCTAATTTGTCTGGGTAGATGATGCTAAGCATGTTGACAGGACGATTCCCCCTCAAGCTACTGAGAATTGGCTGATCCCAGACAACAGGGCATTGAGGTTTTTCTACCAAATTACATGAATCTAAAAACTGGAAAATATACTCCTTGCCTTGGAAAACGCTGCTGATGGTGAATTCATCCGACATAGTAAATTCCATTACTTAATTTCTAAATCATTATTTGAAGGCCTAAAATGGTGCCATGTGTGTATATTTTTAGCAATTTGATAAGGGAGAATCGCTGATAGAGTGGATGAGTCACTCAGCTCCAAATAGAGAATCAGAACAGGGGGTGGATTTGTTCAGTTGTAGCAGAGTGCACTTCTCATGAACCTAATCACTGATTAGGACAACTTGTACAAGTATACCCAGAAACTGCATGCGGACACAAACATATAATTTAAATGGGACGGGATTTGGATTTCCAGACCTATGTATTAAGTAAATTGAAGGGAGCACAACATTTCCAGAACATTGTATCTTAATAGCACTTGATCTTCTTTTTTCATCGTACAAGAGAGAATAATTACACACACAACACATTTGAGCACTCTCTCATTATTAATTTCTATACGTCTCAATTTAATGCTATAAAGCTGCACCTCTAATTTCCTCGCAGTTTATTTCCTGTAATTGCAGCTCTCTGATTTTGAACACTGAACTGAGAATTGGGGAAAAGATTTGTGTAACAGCTTTCTACATCCATTTGAGATGTAAACAGCCCTTGTTTTACAGCAATGTCGCATAATGTACTGACATGAAATTATGATAATCTGGCTAATGAATGGGGATGCTTATCATAAACCATCTGATGGCAAAGCAGGGGCCAGGAAGCCATAAGGCACTCAGGTTTTATAGAGTGTTTCTCCAGCTGATTCATCTATGAGAAGGCCAATGAGTGATCCATCAGAAGGGGTGGCACTGACTGATGCATCTCTCATGCTCCTCTTCCCGCTGGCAACTCAGGATGCAATCTGTCTGTCATGAGTGTCACCATGCTTCATGGACTTGTGTTGAAGACAGTAAGGATGGAAAATCTGGGCGCAGACGCATGCAGCTATGCCCCACTGCTGAACGTCATCAGCAGGCCAATAACTGCTTTTAACCCTTCGGGCTTTCTGAAGATGTCATAGGAAGGGCAAGGAAAGCACCAGCCGCACTAAGACTCCGCTAAATATGTCAAACAAAACGGAATACCTAAACTCATTATGCAAGTTTCAGACTCTGAAATTCAGATAGCGGTCTTTGCGGAACTCTGAATTAATGGAGTTCAACATCCTGATGAAATGCATCCCAAAGGAATATGTTTTGAACCAAAAAAAGTATGTCATAATGTGCAATATATTGAATACAATGCATTATGTAAAAACCCACAGGGCTCTGAAATTCACAATGAGCCAAACAATGGAAATACAAAAGAATTTACATACTGCTGCACGCATTTCTTACACAGAGAGAACACACTGAGAAATGGCACAGATTGTAGACCTCACCCAAACAAAAACAACCAAGTGGCTACTGTTTTAAAGAGACTAGAACCGTATTGGCTGTTTTATTTTTTCCATACTCATGATGATGAATTAAAACTGGAGTACGGGGGCGTCCTGGTGACTTAGTTGGCAAACACACACCATGTAACTGCGGCATCCTGGGTCTGCATCTGGCTTTGGACCTCTGTTGCCATCACCCTCTTTCCCCCAGTCCCTCATGTCTCGCTCTACTGTCAGCTATCCAAAAAATGTAAAATGCCAAAAAATAAGATTAAAAATAAATGTAGTAGCATACTGACAGTATGTTGGAATTAAAAGGTTGAAAAATGCTAGTTTCTCTGATCAAATCTGTCTGTGCCTACTCTCTGAATCATGCGCAGCAATATAACAGAAAGCTGTATGTTCCAAAACCTCAAGGATGGAGGTTACTCAAGAAAATATGCTCCTAACACCGATATGCATCAAATCGCTGGACCAGAGCTCATTCAAAATAGGAAACATGCACACTAACACATTCTGAAAGATAAAATCCGATTTGAAAATTCACCAGTTACCCATCATCAGTTCGATTTCAGCCCTTACACATTTTTTTTTGCCAATTACGAGGCTGATGAACAACATGCTTATGTGTTATTTTGCCAAAACACTAAAGAGAAAGCAGATCTGTGTAGCTCTTGAGTAACTGTAACTGTACAAAACTGTAGAATAATTATTAAATGCATACTACATAGCCATTACCAATTCATCAAGGCAAAAAGGAGAGATAAATGGATGGAGGCACTGATTTAATATTCTGCTGAGTGCCTTGATAAGACTGGTGCGAATAAAAAAGACAGAATTCAGCAAAACAAACTGTGGCTGTTGTTAAGACCTTCACATCAACTGCACTCTAAACCTATCAGGAAATATCTCAATAACTAAACAAATATTCAATAGCATGTATGTTTTTGAGTTCTGGTAGAAAATTCGATCCTGTGGTTTGGTGGCGGGGGCTTGTAATGATAAATTATGTTGGGATACGACTGATACCTAATTACTGGTAGATGTATTACATACTGCTAATTTTCATCTCCAGTTATTAGTATTACTATGTGATAGAAAAAGAAAAAAAAAACAAAAAACACACACACACACACAGTGGATATGCTCTAATGAAAATACATTACAAGTGGGGCTAGACAATAAATTGATATATATATATATATATATATATATAGTGAGAG
>OMLB01022557.1:18899-30921 GCA_900302555.1 Myripristis jacobus
AGGGCATTTGTTTTGTCTTTTCACATTTTAAATAAAATATCCCCTTCAACCTTTAAAACAAACAGTTTTCTTATTTTATTAGGTTAGACTGTTGTAGCTGTTCAATGTTTTATTTGCCTCTGCCTGCTTGGTCATCATCATATCCACATTACTTATGACCGTGCATCAAAAATCTGTTGCGTTTAAATATCTTATCAAAACACTAATAATCATCCCTACAATATCATTACACTATCACTGTCAAGGTGTCAGTTCGATATATTGTAGTATTTGATTTTGTCCATATTGTCCAGCCCTAGTTACATGGCGTTTTTCCACCAGCACCTACTCGGCTCAACTTGGCTCGACGCTACTCGGTTGGTAAGGTTTTCCATTAGGTGGTGGTACCCGGTAACAGGTACAGTTTTAGTACCTACTCGGCCGGGGTTCCAAGCAAGCTGAGTTGAGCCAAAAATGTGACATAAACAGAGTGCAGGCCACTGATTGGACAGGGAGCGACGACATATGAGAGGGACTCCTTCACGAAAACCAAACCCGCGATTTAAAAAAAAAAACTGGCAACAGCAACCATGCGCATTGATCATCGCTGAAGCTGGCAAAGTTGGAAAATGGCAAGCAAACCGGTACAATGGTCAAATGAAGAGGTGGAGACTTTTCTGTGCTTTGTGGCAGCCCAAAGAATCCAGAGGGAGCTGGACGGTGCGCCGCCATGCTATGATGACTCCACCCACAGCAAGGTGGTACTCAGTTGTAATGGAAAATGACCGAAACCGAGTCGAGCCAAGTAGAGCCGAGTAGGTGCTTGTGGAAAAGCACCAATAGCTGTATAAACGTAGATAAGTCAGAGCACAGGTATGACTTAAGACAGTCAGTGTCATTGCAAAACATCTAAAACTGCCAAGTGTGGCCTAAGATCAACGGCACCAAGACTAGCAGAGTGTGTGCAGGGTTATGTTTTTGATTTAAAGTAATCATTTCAGTGTATATTTTTTTAGACCCGGGCCTTTCACTCAAAACACCCTGGTGTATTCTGGTGCTAAAATGTCAAACACTAGATCACGCCAGTATTTACCTGAGTCTGTATCAGCGGGACAGCTTGAGAGCTGGCTCCAGATGTGACCGGCAGACCATCTGCGACCTCAGCAGTGCAAGTAAGCTGGTGCTTGAGCACATCTTCCAGGGTGTTGAACTCCTGGTAGCAGGGGAAACACATGTACACCGACGAAGAAGCCTCCATGGCTGCCAGGGAATTACAGATCAAACACATAAGAAAAGCAGTTATTCAAAACAGTGATTTAGATGGTGGTGTACATACTGTAGGAATATGGAGTATATCCACCTACTAGTCTCTACAGGTAGTGGTGTGAAACAAAACAAACAAACAAAAAAGCACTACCCCCTCAACTCACTGAGACCAAAGTCTTTTAACTGCTCACAAAACTGATCATCCTCCGAATATTAAAGTAACATTACAATGTGAGGCTCATACAAATGCTTACACAATACTGCACAACATTTTAAGGTTTGGTTGCAAACATTGCCCTCTCCTGATGAAAAGAAGCACTTGCATGCATTACCAAGAGGACAACTCGGGCAAAAGGGCTGGTAACTTTGGGGTTGCCAAGATGACTCACCACGGGCTGAGCCGAGGCTAATTGTTATTTTGACCACATGCAGATGTCTGCTCAGGTAGACACCTTGCCAAGTTTGTCCCACTGCCAATTCAGGAGCCAAGTTTAAGTTTAGCTCAAGCATCAATGAGATGCATACTGTAATTGGACCCGTTGGAAGTGCAGAGTCTTGCTCCTGCTGCTACTGCATGTAACTACAATCACAGCACAGTCTCTGCAGCTTGACTCGATCTGGCTGCAGACCAGACCTCATGGTGTACCAGCAAAGCTCTGCTCAAAAAGGGGAAGACAGAGAACTGGAGCATAACAGAGGGGAAGAGGCTTTTATGCAACTACCCTTTTGGGACAAAAAAAATAAACAAAGTGACAAACTTTAGTGCACATGTTGATTTCAAATGACACATAACTGCTAACCTGCATTTATTTTATTTTTTTTTAATTATTATTTGAAAATCCAAGTGTTATAAAACTTAATATGCAAGTGTGACACATCAACTGTGACCTCTATTAGCGTGGCAGTCTAATGAAGTGTGCCTCTGTGTGACTTTCCTATCAGCAAAAGGCCATGCTGTCACGGCACAGCAGCACAGATGGGCAGGCACACACACCACCGGGTCAGTGCTAGACTATTAGCCACCAGATTCATGACTAGTCCGACCTCTCATGTGATCACGTCTGCCTCTCTGGTATCAATCTCCCCCTCTGTGCAAACTCCAGTCTGGGCACAGCGTCATTTTCCACTCTGATCGCAGTCTTATGGGTGTCGCCTAACATTTCCTTTATATGCATTTCACATGGTGGCATCCATCTCATAATATACCAACAGGCGGCAATGCCTGTCAGCTGGCTTTGGTCATAGCAAAGGCACATTTCTGGTCTGATTTTGACTGCAGAGGCGATAAAGGAGGACAGTGTAATGTTCATGACCCCTTTGGTTACACTGTTTGTGCCACGATTAGCAAGTAGCACGCGTTAGCTCACTGGAAAGTTGAGGGTTTTGCGCCAATGTGATGCAAACAGCAGTTTCACAGGCTAAAGCTAACCGTTAGCAGCTAGCTCATGGTCTCTCTGCCCGGTGGTGTTCAGCTAACAAACAACGATGGCCATCTTACGGGCAATATGGCTAACGTTAACGTGTTCCCGACGAGCTAGCTCACGGACAAGCTCATATAACATCGCCGGGGTCGGTCATATTATACGAGAGCTGCAACCTGACCACATTAGCTAGCACCTAAACTCGTCTGCCACTTGGACCAGTGATGTTTACTTTCTGGTGGCGACGAAAAGAAGGAGAAGAAGAAGAAGAAGAGCCGACCGAAGAAGGAGGGCGGGATACGCTTCTTCGGTGGTATAATGGCGGCGACAGACCAAAAGTTAACATTAGTTGTCTCCCCCCGTCGAAAACCTCCATACGAAACATCGATATGCAAGTCTGCCGTCTGGAAAGTAGCGCTCACATAAAATAAGTATAATTATTTCGGCTTTACTCACCGGGCTCTTGCGTTACCAATCGAGGAAATAGGACAACTGCATTTTCCCTGCACGTTAGGAAGCCTTGATCTGATAGGCTATCAGTCACTGAACACACCAATAGTATTCGAGTACACATAACCGGGACTTTGTATTCCTGCAGCGCGCCTCAAAGTGTGGGCTCAGGACAGTCCAGCAAGCATCTGCGGAGAAAATAAAAAATAATACCATCTCTAATGTCATCTGTATTTTGTCTTATTTGCAAAAAAAAAAATATCTTTAAATCAGAGGTTTGATAACAATTAAAGAAACCAAGAGATGCCCTTTCAAAGTCGAATAAGACATTAAAAACAAACAAAAATACTGTAGTACATGAATTCATCAGCGAAGTGTGTGTTTTTTTTCAGTTCAGTGTTACACCAATAATGTGCACATCATTTCAAGGCGAAATTTGGTTTACTATTTATGGAAATATGTTGGGCCTAGATTTTTAGACAGCAATATGCAACGGTGTGTGATAAGGTTGAAACAGATGTCTTGTTAACGCCACCAGATGGCAGCCTGGAGGAGATCATGTGTTGGGTCGTGTGTGTCTGTCTGTGACTTAGTGCACAAACTACTGGGTGTATCAGCCTGAAATGTTTTGTGCACAGTTACGACGGATGAAATGTGGTTGTGGTGATTCAAAACCTTTCAGAAATGTTTGTTTTTACCGCCTCCACTCTCTCTCTTCATTCACTCTCAAGCTCGCTCGACCTCCACTGCTCCCTTCCGCTCTCTCTCTCTTTACATATCGGGGTGCTATTCTGCTTCCTCGCTTCATTCACTGTCTAGCTTTCTTGTTTTATGTTTTTGCATTATGTTTTTGTGCCGTCCATGTGCACTACCGTTCACCCCTGAGGAACCAGGTTGGGGCAGGGTGGTTGCTGCTGCCAATTCACGTAGAGAAATAACAAAATCACTGTAAACACTGAGGTTTCCTTGTCCTCCTCCTCCTGTTTCCAGGGATTCTTGCTGTTCTTACTGTAATGCATCCCTGCCAGCTTGAGTCAAGTAAATGAATCACCGCTGTTTTTCAACAACACATGATTGAACTCATTTGTTCATATAAATAATGAATGAATACACACCAACTTAACATTCCCACAAAGGGGAAAGCCACTTTTTTTTTGTTTGTTTGTTTGTCTGAGCTGATCATCTCCATGTCTTTCAGCTGTTGTAAGGCAAGGATGACATCTACCAGCCTCTCACATGCTGCAGTGCCTGAAGAGGAAAAATGAAATTAGTTTATTTGAAATTCCCTGAAATGAGGATGCACTGGGATAACATATTTTCTCATTTTCTCATTGCAAACACCATTTATTACTTACTTCAGCAGTGGCTCCTTAAAACCAGTGCTCCTATTGTGTTTCATAGGAAATCTGGTCAAGTTGAAACCCTCCAAAGTGATCATAAAGAACTTAAGCCATAGTCATGGAGGGGTATACACATCTAATTTTTAAAATATATATATAAAAAGCTTATTTACATACTAATGAGACATGTCAAGCAGTCACAGGGGCTGTTCATTGTGTCCGCCACACTCGATTCAACCACTTATTCTCCTTCCAAATCACCTAAAAGCTGAGTAGTCTTTTTCAGCTTACTGTGACCTTTGGCAAAGTCACACTCAGATAATTTCAAATGTTGGATGATACCAGGTATTAACGTCTGAGAGAGATTTTAGGGGCTGACTTTTTAAATCTTTTTTTCATGAGATGATAGCAATAACTGTCAGGTTTCTCTAAATATAGGCTCCGAGATGACCTCAACAGCGCTTCATTGCACACACAGGTTTATTAAATCTATATCACCATGAACATTGAATTTACGCTCACCACTCCATCAACATACCATACAGAGGTCAGCGGACGCGTAGACTGGCCCACTCCACTCCTTTCCCAGAATTACACAGTGCCCCTGTGTGCCCTATTGGCTGATTGGGAAGATGAGCAGCTCCTCCAGACCGTTTAACCTGACTCCAAATGGTATTAAAGAGCTGGCCGGGCGTTCAGCCAGAGAGGCCTGGGCCAGTCAATCTCCACTGAAACTGTGCAAGCTGCTCGACACACCGCGGAATAACATTATTCAACCTTGACATATCATATCACTATGATGAGGACATGGCAGACGTGTTTTTCACTGAAAGATGTGGTTCAGAGACTGCAGGGCCCAGGAGGAGAGGGCTGCCATGCCATGGTGCATTGACTGCTCATCAACCTCACACATCCACCCTCTTCCTCTTCTCTCGCACCCATTTCCCCTCCTGTCTTGTTCTGTCGACGTGTCTTTTCTATCACCCGCTGTGCTGCAGCGCTAATAGGTTCCTATAATCATCTCATATTGCAAAATGAGAGGATACAGGTGGCGCAAGATATTGGCAATAGTAGTCAGTGATAAAATTAATATTGAGATGCACTCAATATCACTGAGATTCCCTCTTGTCGAGTCTCTTTTCTACAGTCAAACAGCTTTTTTCATGAAAAAAATTCCACTTTGAAAATTGAACCTTGAAGTTATCGCCTTTTGTGATTCCTAACAAATATTATTAACAATACATTGACATTATAGTTAGCATCCCCTTGTGGAAAGCAGGAGAGAGTGCAACCCTTCAGTATTAGTCGAGAAAGACATTTTATCAAGAACACTTTACATTACTCACCAAGTAACTCATTTCTCCTGGCTGCAGGATTACAGTGTCCTGCAAAAAAACAAAAACCCTAACCTCAGAAAGTGTATTAATAATTTGTAAACTAAATCCTATCCTTGGAAATGACCACATGATCTATATTCAAGCTAAACGCCTAGAATTCAAGATGAATTATGTTCATATTTATGAATAAAAACAAAGAACTGGGTCAAGACATAGAAGGACTGCACTGAATCTGAGCAGCAAACTTAGACGTAACATGGAAATTTTAGTACAGCACCAGGCAGCAGAGGTTCTGCAGGAGCTTATGAATATTTTCTATTGAACATGGACAAAAAGACAAAAGAAGAAAGTTCATGGACACCCTGAGACTTCATTAAACCGTGCCATTTTTCTACCTTAGTGAACAGCAGAATCCTGTCCTATGGAAGAGTATGAATCGCTCTGAGAGACCTGCCTGGTCCTTATTAAGCTGTCCGCATTAAGAATGAAGACGCTCAGGCATGTTTGAAGTCACAATGAGACTTTAATTGTTTGAGATGAAGATTTGAGATTAGATAATCTCAAGACTCATGTCTAGATGAGTGAGGAAGAAGGAGGACACCTTAATGAAAATATCACTGAAATACACCTCATTCAGCACAGGATGAATGTCGTGTTAATGTCTCCCAGCTAGCTCAGTACCCTCAATTCTTCTCACCCAGCTAATACAGTCCAACTATGGAAGCACAAAATTCAAACCGACAAGGTCAAAAATATTTTCACTGGCACTTCCAGTTGCATGGTTTCCATAACAACCATTCTAATTTCATCATCCTCCAGCTGGCCCTTTCCAGGGTTCATTGATCGACCTGACAGCTGCAGAACATGACAAGGGCTACTGCATAAGCCTTCCATATAAAGGTTTCATATGGAATTCAAACAAATCTTACGGCGAGCATCTTCAGCCCAAAATTCAGAAGTCCACACCAAAGCGGATAAAAGTTGTGCAAGTAAATTTCATTGCATTTACAGTCAAATTGATCCTGTCATAAAGAGACAGTAAAATAAGGGGGCATTTGTTGATCATCATCTCTGGCCTTGTAACCTGGTGGAGGCAGGGGCGCCACCAGGGATTTTGGGCCCCATGAAAAGAAATCCTATTGGGCCCTTGTATAGCCGGCCAATAGTCCGGCGAAAATTTTTTATGCTGTTTTATATAAAACTATGCATTTTAATGATATTTTTGACTATCATTCCCATATTTGTGAAAAGAACAACATGACAATTACTTGGTTACTGCTCACTGTCTCCCTTGTAGTCCCGCATGCAGGTCTAATTTATCTCCAAAACTGTACACTCACAGGTGGTGGCATTGGATTTGGGGTGAAAAAATACATATATGAGGCTATATGGTCGTTGCAATTTAATCTTTTGATTTCCAGAAAATATAAACATTTCTCTGATTGTACTGAGAGCAGTCACACAGTCTGCATGCACCAGAAATTTTCTCGTCTGTTCCTACTGCAAAGCAGGGGGGTGAGAGTCCCAAACTGCTGACAAAACATTCTATTTCAGTGATAGCTGAATTTGAACTATATTATATATACAAATACATATACATATGTATACAAAGTATACCACACAAATCCTTGTTTAAATCTGAATCTGAATCGATTGGAATATATATGTCTCCCCAGAAAGTTAGAACAAGGCATTTAAAAAAGGCAAAAAAAAATAATAATAAAAATAACAATAATTTAGCACCTGCGTTACAATACAAATTCACAAAAGGAGAACAGAAATGAAAATTACAGAAACCCTAAATGCCACTGTGTGTGTCATCTAGCCAATGACAGGCAGAATAATAAGAATCACTTCACTGTCATGGTTAACAACAAAGTGAGGTAATAAAGCAGTGACACCCTCTTGTCCAGGTGGGGAATTGGACCCCTGGTCTCCTGCATGGCAGGTGGACACACTAACCGCTCTGCCATTGGGGCGTGTGTACTTAGGCTGCAGTTGGGCGGATTCAGAATTACGAAAAACAGCAAAGTCCGATCGGTTTGAAAATTGATACACCGCTTTCTCCTCCACAAGACGCACATTTTTCGTATAGGATAATAAAATAATATTTTTTAAAAAATAAAGCTAAAAAAAGATTCGGGGCTTTTAAAGAAAGATCCGGGGCTTAAGCAACTCCCATTGCTGACAGAGAGCCTGCTCGGTTGAAGCCGCATCAGTGAGCTCAGTTATAGCCTAGTAACAACACAATTTATTATCAGTAACGGTAACAGCCATAATTCAGTCTAAATGAACATATCACTGGATAATTTTAATACTGTCTGTAACTTACATGCAGGCTGAGGTAAGCTACTCACTGTTTCCAACTGTCCAGCATCCAGTACAGACAGTAGGGTGTTTTTTAAATTATTATTATTATTATTATTATTATTATTTTATTTCATAATGATTGTTAAGTGAGAGAATAATTTGTTTAAATTTATGTAATTAATAAATATTTCTTTTTTGTTATGGTAAAAAGAGCAAGAGAGACAGAGAAATGCCCACAGACTCCCTGCAGTGATGCTAACTGGCATGTCCTTAACACAGTGTTGCTCACCTTCTTCACTGGGACAGGGAGGGGTGCAGGTATGGGGAGACTGGGGTGCTGACAAGTGCACCAGCACAGCTGCAGGACCAAACCATTTCATGCAGATACGGGGTCAGTCAATATGGATGTTTACTTTGTGGTCATTGGGGATTTTTAAGTTTTACTGCCAAAAACAAGTAAAAACAAAGAGATCATAATGGTAGTATTATATGTGAATTTACTCGATGATGGTTTAATAATTTTATATTAGTTTTTTCCTATTTTTTGGGGCCCCTGTCAGGCAAGGGCCCCTGGAATTGTCCTAACTTTTCCCCCATATGCAGCGCCCCTGGCAAGAGTTACTTGCCCAAGAAAAGACATGGAGACAAGACGCCTCGAGCGACTAACAGCATCATCTGTTCCTCCAGTTCCAGAGTCAGGAAGCTCTGTCAGCAGCAACTCAACAGGCCGTGTCAGCAGCATGTCAAAATCAAGCGGCTCTGACTTGTGTTGCCGGGGGATCTCCCCATTTTCCTGTTCTCCACAGTCGCCATCTCGGCGTAGTGTCAGTGTGCCGACTGCTGCGGGATCAGGAAGCCGACCGGATGAACCTGAGCCGCCCATGCAGGCAGAGTCTACCGACACCGGAGGGCAAAGGCCTGGCTTCAAACAGCAGATCCTCTCATACCAACAATGAGTAGATTTTGGACTACGACAAAGTAATTTGTAAAACGGTTCAAAGTAATGGGTATGATTCTAGGTTTCATATCTGCTGTCCTTCTTGTCATCTTTGTCCCAGTGGCTTTCTTAATTTGTTTGGCTGTAGCACTCGTGATATCACTCTATGGCTCAGCTGGAACAATCTCAATGCATCAACAGATTACTGAGCCCTACACTAAACATCCAGATAAGATGAAGAGGCCCTGCCCTCAGAGCCACACAAGCCTAAGAAGCGGCCTGGCCTGATGGAGTGGATCCGCTCAGGATTTTCAGGATTCTGGACTAAAACAAAGAACTTAGCAAAAACATTGTTTAAAATAAATATATTAAAAATTCTCACTAATTCTTTTGCAATATTTGCAAAGTTTCCGGTCTGTGTTGATGACCAACAACGATAATGGCTAACAGTCGTTAGCTAGCTTTGCTAACTAACGTAGGTGGTTAGCACCAGGCGAATCACACTGTAACGTTTGTTGTGTAAAATGAATCTAAAAAGCACAGCCCCTTGGCCAATCAGCTGTTTGCCAAAACGTGGCCCGTCCAATCATTGAGGATCCCATTGAACAGCGAGTCCAAATAGTGAGGAGAGCGTTACAGCGTGAAAGGATTTTCCTAGACCGATCATATCTGTTAGATTTTGCCGACGACTCTCTGTATGAGAGAAAGGATGTAATACTGATGTGAAACAGCACTTCAGCCTGACTAACAGCTGCCTGCTATACAGAGCTGACACAACACACGAGAGATTATTAAAGGAAATTTGATAATTAATAGTATTTTTTACAGGCATTTAACAACATCTTAGGGACATTTAAAATGGCACAATTAATTAGCTCTAAATATTTTGGGGGGGGTAAATTATTCCTGGGTGAGAGAATGGGCAAATGCAAATGTGAAAAAGGATCATTTACCCTTCATTCAAGAGGGCGAGTCGGCCTTTATATTTGCCTTTTGTTCCTGCTAAGATCGCTGAAGTTGTGACAAACTTTTATTCACTGGCACATTTTTATGTCATTTATTGAGTGGATATTTTACCCGACGAATATCTGCACTATCACATCACACATCTTTTTGCACTTCGGGACCAGTAATGTCAGTCTCTGCACTAGGGATGGGATTTGAGAACTGGTTCTTGTTAAGAACCGGTTCTCAGTGGTCCGAATCCTCGGACTTGTTTGCCAAAGTGCTTAACGATTCCGCTATTGAGTCCACTGTGCATCCGCTATGATGTCATACGCACTCTTCGTTGCTATAGAGACAGCACGGCATCGAGGCAGAGGCATTCATAAGTTTGGTTATACTTAATGTGGAAAGACGACAACGGAGCCACTTGAAACGCTTGCAAAACTTCTGTTTCGACAAAGGGAGGAAGTGCTAGCAGCAGAAACATCTGTCCACACAGCAGGCAGTGACTTTGCAGGAATGTCACGTTTTCGATACGCTCCTGAGCAACGCTAACGTTAATGAATCTCAACCAAACAGCAGCAGGAGCGCGGCTAAAGCTAGCATTGTCTAGTAACATGTTAAACTGTTATTTTTCTACATTAGAGTTCCTGACTTGGTTGTATTTGTCACTGCTGGACTGGTTTTATTTTTGGCAGCTCAGCTCATACACCCTTTTAAAAAGGAAGGATCATTGTCTGGTATGTGATGGCCCCTCGGCCCTGTTTGGACCAAGGACCTGTCTGTCTGAGAGCTCAAGCTCTCCTAGGGTGCTGAGAGCTCAGGTTTTCCTTGGATGCTGAATAATAAGTTAATTAGGGGGAATGGTTAGCACCTGGGATGGGGGTTGGCCTCACCTGTAAATTGGGGCCTCTAACAGTTATTCTCTCTCTTCTCCTTCAGGTTTGGTTCAGTTGACTTTGGTTCAGGCGGTTGCTTTCTTCATACATCCACTCACTACACACACTACTGACTTAACATTTATTTATCCTTTGCAAACTTAAGTTCTGCAGAATTATTTTATTCACTTTATTAAATAAACTTAATGCTTGTTTTGAAGCCATGTGTGGTCTCCACTTTGTCAAGTCCTAAGTGTAAGGTCATGACAGGTAACATGTTTAAGTGTTATTGGATTTTAATTTCTACATTAGAATTTCAGATTTTTTTTAAATGTCAGTTTTGTTTTTGGGTCAAAGGGGGGAAGAGATTTTCTTTTATGCTTAAGGTTTGTTTAAAGCTATTTATAATGTATTTGTTTATACATACTGTATACGCTGTAGGGCTGGGTATTGGTACTCAATACCTTTTAAGCTATTGACTGAAATAACCCAGAACCAGGTAGTATCAGAACTTCTCCAGTCAAATGCTCCTTGCATCTGATCCATCTGATGAGAAAAAAAAAAGAATATTTGTTTTGTACAGTTTTGTATAGTTAATAAATATTTCAATAATTTTAACACTCAAATGTAGTTGTGTAAAAGTCATTTGGATGGACAGGAGTAGTGACATTTTAACAACACAATGATATAAAAGAAAGTTAATACACCCATTTGTACTTTTTTTCTTCCCCTTACCCAGTGAGATTCGATAAGAGAATCGTTAAAGAATCAAATCGATAAGCAGATTTGATCATGGAATCGGAATCGCTAAAATCCTATCAAATCTCATCCCTATGTACAGTAAACTGTTGTTGCATTCTTGCAGTACTTTTCACAGCAGTTTTATTCCTACCAGTAAATATTAACTGAATATGGGCAATTTTGAATGAAGGCAAAAAAAAATCATATTGCAAATATTCTAAGAATTAGTGAGAATCAAAAAAATAATTTCTACTTTCACTATGGGAAAAAACATCAAACTGGATGCGTGGTAGGTGCTTCACAAGACTCAAATTGCTGTTTTGACCCACATTTCCTTTTCATCAAATTGGCCATATTGCCATTTTGACAATAGCTGTATTATTGTTGTACCCTGGTTCAAATGTGTAGGGTTTAGCAG
>OMLB01022559.1:0-14154 GCA_900302555.1 Myripristis jacobus
GGCAACATGGTAAAGGTTGATGACAGTAGCTAATAACCTTTGGACTCCAGAGTGACGGGAGGAAAGAGGGAGGAGGGAGGCCAGAGAAGAGAGGGGAAAGAAAATAAGCTTTAGAAAATAGTAAAAAATGATAGAATTAAGGCAGAATAAAGGATGATTCCACACAAATTCCACTCAAAAAAATAGTAAAAGTGCTTAAATAAATGTGCCAACAAAATGCTTAAGAAATATAAAACAAATCTCGTACAGCAGTAGATCTGGCATTTGGTGGATGTTTTTTATCAAGTTGTGGCGTGAGAGCTAACATTTGCTAATGCAAACACTCGCTGTTTGCATTATGCGAACAGCGAGTGATGCACTGCTGAGTTTGCACATCAGCGAAGATGCTGTGCTTGAATTCTTTGATTTGCTGTATTATTTTCTAGCTTTCATGTTCAGCTGGTTTGATTTACTTTTGGTTTACCGCCCTCAGTGTTCTCTGCGTCCTGCTCTTAGGTGCTGCAGCCACCCAGTTGCTCCACAGCGACCACTGAAGTTTCATCTAATCTAACCACATACAGGGAATGGAACCCTTAACCCAGGCCGTGCTGGTGCTGTACCTGTTCTACCTGTTGAAATACACAGGGTTGTAACCAGAGCAGCGAGTAAGACATTTACTGTCCCATGAGGTAAAGGTAATTAATCTAGCAGGGATTAATGGAATTGTTGATGCATAGAACTGATTATTTCATCAAGTTCTGAGATTCTCTCCCTTTATCGAACTTTATCGAACAGGAGATTTCAGCTACAAAGGCTAAAAGCCGTGTTCTCAAGGCAAAAGAAAAACAAACCTAAAAAACATTATTATTAGAGTATTTGCATCCGCTCTGGTCTCTGGTCTAATTAGCTGGCTAAATCATCTCTAGTGTGAAAATGTGACTCTGCTGGTTAAATCTGTTACAGGCCACTGTAGCTCAAGGTTGCCGCACACTCAAGAAACACGTAAGGAATTTTATTGATTCTTACTGGTTTTCAATAAATGGTAATGAAGGTCATAGATTAGTTAATGCTACTCTTTTACTTTTTAAGGTCTTTTTAGTGCTAACTGGAAGGAAATCTAAAGGTGCATGATGCTAAATTGTCAATGGTTGTTGGAAGTGAGGACCATTCAGACTCAACTAATACGAGCCATGGAATGAGCACATAATTTGATGGTTGAGTCAACATGGCTCTCAGTGTTTTGTGCTGATTACATGTTTTTGTATGCTGAGTCTAAATGGCCCTCACTTCAATCTACCATCATAAATCTTGCACAGTTCTCCTTTAAGTGAAATTTAATGGCCAAAATAAACGCACCGGGCTATTTACATGCTCCTCAGTGGGTTAAGAAAGTTTCACATCCTTGGGGATATGAGAACTCCTCAAACCTCAGTAGAGCACATACCGCCGCCATCACTGTGTAATTGTGTGCAAAATAGGCCATTTCCACATCGCACCCACTGCCATGCCCTCCTTAGACCACTCAGTGTGAGAAGCTGTTCTGTGCTTCTTTGCCAAATCACCAACCTTTCTACCAAGTTACATGCATTTTCATGCGAGGCTACGCCCACTGCCACGCCTCACTTTGGCCAATCAGTGGGAAACATAAACCACTTCTTTCTTCACCCAGGATCAACCTTTCCACAAAGTTTCATACAAATCCACTCCTAACTTTCTGAGATATCCTGTTAACAAACAAACAAGCTACGTGGTTTTCACCGGACAAAAAACAGATATGAGATCAAACACAACAAAGGGAACAAGAAGAGGAGACTGGGACACATCAGACAGAAAACAGACAAATGCTTGACAAAAGAGGAGGAACACACGATGATGAAGAAAGAAGGAGGCTCAAGAAAAAGAACAGGAGAGTGAGATTACATTGAAGATGCAGAGGCAGATGCGTGGTCAACAGGGACAGAGGTGCAAAACTGAACAGAGCCAGAGGCGAGTCGACATGTCAATCCCACACTTCACATGTGGCTGTGGTTGACCTTCCACCTCCACCCACTTCTCTCCCTCTCTCTCTCCGTCTCTCTCTCCCTCTCTCTCTCTCTCTCTCATGGTCTTTGGTTGCCTTATTCATTCTCTCAGCGCTCCAATTCCAATTTGCGCCATTTTGCAGATGCTTTCCTTCAATCTCTCCATGTCCACTCTCTCTCTCTCCCATTCTGTTTTTCCCTCCCTCTTTCTGTCTGACTCCCACTGTAATTCTATTGTAATGAACTGTTCATTGTTATTTCCCCGGCCCTTGTTTTCCCCTCCCACCCCGTCTCTCCTGCCTTTCACACTCTTTCCTCCCTTTATTTCTTTCTTTACATCCAACTACCTCTCATGACATGTAAGTATTTCGCCAAGAGCGATTTCCAACAGTCGAGCAGGCTTCAATTCCTTGCACTGCAAAAAAAATACCATCTTAACAAGTCTGGTGTCATATATAATGTTAAAATCTTGTTTTTCTTCAAGCAACTGCTTTTCCTTATTCACTTTTGTTTCAACATATTTATTGTTCCCAGAAGAAAATCCTAAAACACGTGAAACTGCATTGGAAACAAGGGATTACCTAATCCCACTGGCAGAATTTTGGAAATGTGTGAGTACTAACTGCACAAAATACCACTAGTAAAGACAGCAATAGTTAAAACCCATAGCAATTTGAGCATAATAGAGATTGCTACATAAATGTGCATTGAAGAAGCAAAAGCTGAAAACTGTTTTAGCTTCAACAGTATCTTTTTACAAAGTCAGTTTCACTCAGCTGAGAGATTTTCCTGCACAACCGAGGCTTCTTCCGCTTTACCTCCCTCTATCCATCCATCCATCCATCTATCGGTCCCGTGTTTCTCACCCCTCCGTCAGTATGTCAGGCAGTGTTTCTCAGGGCAGCGTCAGACTCTTTCACACAATCATGCATTTCCTCCTCCGTCCCTCCAACCCCTCCTTTGCCCATCCATTTTTCTGCTTCTACCTCTCCTCTTGTCAGCATCTGATTCCTTGAAGCACACATCATAGCTTTATTCCCAGCGCATACATATTTATCATGGGGAAAAACCTGATGCATACAGTCACAACACGACCAGTGGCATAGAAGTAAAGTCCATTCGGTCAAAGCAACTCAGGAATGAACAAAACAGCTCTGTTTCTCAGGACAGAATCATCTTTGTTTTGAAATATCGTCTGTTAAATTTCAGGTAGTTTTTCCAAGCAGTTATGTAACATTTTGGAATGAGCACACAAAGAGCAGTGCATGTTGTGTCAGTAGGTGATGTTGACACGTGTACAACACAGGGTGCAGCTCAAAATTGCACTTATGGATGTCCTGAAAATGTCATGCTCTTTTTTTTCCGTCTCAGTGGAGCAGTGAACTCTCAAGGCTACAGCAGAGGATGCCAGTTTTTTTTGTTTTTGGCAACACTGTGGCGCCAACCGCAAAACTCCATGGTAAAGTTATTGTTTGCTGGGAACTGGCCACAGCCAAGCTCAGTAGAAAAACACCACAAAAGAAGACAGACAATACTAGGAGCTGCTGAGCAAGTTCCAACTTGCAGCAAAAAAAAAAGTGCACATGAAAAAAATTTGAAGGCAAATTCCTCTGGTGGATGTTCTGCAAAAAATGTGCCATAAATTACAATTTTTTATTTATTTAGCAGTTTTATTATTTTTGAGCTTTTAGCGTACAAGGAATATAAAGTCCTTTAAACAATGCATTACACTGACAGAAATTCTGAATCAGCAGTTCCTGCACTTATACAGATCATCTCAAATTTGGGAGAAAATTAATCTGTAAAGGGGTGAGAGGGATTTTCATCATTTTTTGCATTTTTATATGGTCAACTGTTGCCTAAAATACACAATCATGACATTTAAATGAAAAAAGCAGTCATCCACTATAACATCATAAACATCATCATCATCCATGTTGTTACTTACAATGACACACGGCCTCTTGTTTACTATTGCTTAGTTAACAAGCAACTGGCTGCTGATTGGCTGGCAGTATTGGTGGCCCCGCCCTCCTCCCTGGCGTTAACAGTGGTTGCTGCTTGAGCATGAACTGTCTAAGGCGAATTTAAGATTATAAATGACTGGTTGACTTTTCATGTGGCCCAGTTGTGACAAAACAACTGGGACCCATTCTGATTGGCTTGTTTTTCTGGTGACATCATTGCCCACAAAGAACCTGGTTAAATAGTAAAGTAAACGTTTAACACCAGTTAAATAATATCCCAGACTGAGCCACCTGTTTTCAGGAATATCCCCCCTTTTAACACCAAATTATACTTTGGACGCGCATTTGTCCATGGTGGTCTGCTTGGGTCAGTGTAACATCACTACCCAGTATCCATACACCAGAATCCACATGTCTCCCAGACCATCCACTTGTAGATACATAAGGTCTATCAGGGCCTTTAACATAATTAAGGGAATACTGTTATCCATAAAATTGTCTTTAAACCATTCCAAATAACATAATCTGATTAAGTCACAGGACTGAAAATGCCCTCATAACAACAGAAAACTCTTGAAACAGGAAGCTATTTGTTTTAGCAGAATGACAACCTCAAAGTCAGCGCTGATGGAATTCTTTAAATTGAATTATAAGGTTATCTTTGTTTGAGTAAGACTGAAAATGCAAGTGAACCTTCGAGGAAAGCCGACGGTCATCCATCCCAGACCAGCGGTCCCTTGATTTATTGGTGGTGGGACACAAACTCCCTGCAAAACAACTCGACTCCAGGGCACAACAAATTCACTGACCGCTTAAAATGAAACAAAGCCTTTAGTACTACTTCAAAGCATCGGGGAAAGCAACTTAGACAAACTTGATAATGGTGTACACCTGCTTTGAGAAGCAGGTGGCATCAACATGAACAGTGTATCTGAACAGAATTCAGCTGCATAAAAGTCCAGGTGTAAACACAGTCAGATTTCACAGTCAGGCACATCCTGAGGTCGTCAGAGGCCACAGAGGTTTGGCAACAGTAACGACAACCTCTAAACGCAATTGTGTTTCCACACACATGCAGCTAACAACTGTGTAACTGAATAAACTTTTTCACCCAAATCCACCCGGATCCAGAAAGCAAAGTGGCTGCAGTCACTTCAGATAGAAACTTAAAACTGGCGAGGGGAAATGAAAATACAAGCTGATCAAACATGGACAGCCAGGACATTTGTGCATGGGGGGGAAGTGAGATAAAGTGTCTGCTGTCAGTTTGGTTTCACTCAGTAAAACTGGTGAAAAGTGAAGACAAAAATGTTGTAAAGCAGTCTTTTCCTCAGCTGTGAGGAAATCAGCTCTGTTGTCCAAGGGCGCGTTCACACCAAGCACGTTTGGAGCTGTTTATCTGAAATCTGGAGTGTTTGCTCCTTCAGCCTCCGTTTGTTTGATGAGGTGAGAACAATGCCATTTGAACTTGGGTGGCGCCAAATAACCACAAACAATTGCTTCTCTTTGAAAGAACTGCAGTGTGGTTTGTTAGTGGTGAGAAAGGAAACTGCATCAACTACAGAAACAGAGCCCAAAAGGCAGGAGTACGTGGGTATACCAAGATAGATGCTGACATCTGAGAGCCAGGAGTTAGTCATACAAGTAACTACGATAAACTAACCTGAATGGTCTGTTTTCATCCACATGCTATTCAAATTTGTAACCCAGCAATGTGACAAGTTACCAAAACTGCGTCCAATAAACAAGCAGGAGTCCATGTGACTTTTGTTTACAAGCCTTGGTTTGCTTGTAGCTGGCCAATGTGAACCTAAACAAACCAAATACAAAGATGCAAACTAGCCATCTAACTTCATCTTAAAGACCAGAAGCACGTTACAAGATGAAATGTTGCAGGATATCTCATAATTGCCAAACTGATAGGCCACTGGATCCCATCTTGCATCAAAATAGTACAATAATAATACTTTTATGGTACCATGCTACATGGTAAGAATCAACAAACACACAAATATGCATCACGTAGCTGAAATTTTTGTTTGTATGTGTATATACGCAGACTGATAGAAGAAAACGATGGCTGGGGCTTAGGACGTGTGCCTGTTGGCTCAGTCGCAATTACAAAGAGAGCTGGAGGTGAGACTGTTCCTATGATAAAAGTTTCAATCATGCCCAATATTAGTCTGCTTGTCTGTCTGCTTTGCAGCAAACAACGTGATGATATATCCTGCTGCAATCTAATTGGCCAGTGTGACAAATTGTCTTGTCATAACCTCACACTACAGGAGCAACAAAAAAAAAGTCAAACGTGTTAGACAATGATCCAGACATCCCAGACCATCGTCACTCTGATCTCAACAAGGATCATCTGATTCTGTTTGATAAGTATGAAAAAGTGCATATAGAGTACCAGTGAGATTTGTTCGATGCTGGCTATCTTCCTAAAGAATGCAAATGCTTTGAGAAGTAATGGGCAGGGCAATCTGTATTCTGCGGTGGCACATACTATCCGATTTCTCTGCAAACACTGGAAATGCATTTTAATGTCAGGTGAAAATGTAATCCATCTGAATCCTGCAACACAATCCAGATGGGAGGCAAACGTTGCTGCTAGGTGTGAAGGGGACAGTGATCCTCTCGAGTCACATCAAGGCACATCAGAGCTCGCTCCAGGCCAAGCAAAATTGCATTGTAGACAAATGGCGCCCTGTGTTTGTTTAATTGGTTGTTTGGGAGGAATTTGAACTGAATTCCAGTTGGAATTTATCTAAATTGAATTGTGGCAAAGCTGGAGAGGGTGGAGCAGGAGCGGAAAGAGAAAGAGTTGAGGGAGGAAGAGAGAGAGAGAAGGAAAATGACTCTGGAGCACACAACAAGCTCGAACAGGAAGTCATTCAAAGTGAAACACACACCCAGAACAAAACAAAGTCTCTCACACACACACACACACACACACACACACACACACACACACACACACACATATACAGACACATGCACACACGTGTACACACAAGCAGACACAGAAGAAAGAGGGTCAACTTGTAGTACATTCCTATTCCTCCTCCTCCTGCATGAGTCAGTATGTGTGTGTGTGTGTGTGTGTGTGTGTGTGCAGTTGTGTCATTAGATGGAACTACAGTATAATACCCAAACTCATTGAGAAACAGAGGTTATGTTGGGTTAAAAAAGGTGTTCCTAACCGCTTCAACTACCAGGTGTGTTAACAAACATACACTGCTGAGGGGAGCTGCTGCGTAGTGATACATAAACAAAGTAGTTCCGCCACTTTGGAAACAAGGGGGCCGGAAAAGAGCATCGATAAAGAAACCCAAACAAACGTGTGTTGTTGTATATCCATCCAAACATTTTTTCAGCATTGGGCCGCTGCTCCAAATTGTGCTGCTTGCTGGGCCAGATCACGGTCCCAGTGAAGCACTCGTTCTTGTGACAGAGAAGGAGCTGGCGGGTCAAACTTCACGGATCTACTGCACTCATATGGAGCAGCAAATACCACTATAAGGGTAAAAACCCGAACTACAACTTTAAGTGGGTGTAGCCCGGTTTATTTTTGGACTATTTCCATGGGGACAACAAGGCGTCCAAATGTAGGTGTTACACTGGTAACACAAGTAGCACAGGTAGTATAGAAACAGAATAAGTGCCACTGGTAAAATCAAAACAGTAGGCTATTTTTGTGTCATACTTTGTGTACATTTTGCTCTTCTCCTACACAAAGAGGATTGGCAGTCTTTGTGTTATGAGCCATCTCAACAGATTTTGTCAGAAAAGTAATGCATTATTTTCTGGCACAAAGCCGAAAAAGAATAAAAATCAATGACTTTCAGTTTCTCACAAGATGTGAAGCAGTGGCAGGATCCTTTTTCTGACAGGAAGCAATGGGGTTTATGGGAAATGTAGTCTTACTTTTGAGCTAAACAATGGAGTGTGGACACCCAACCCAGGCCTGTCAGCTCAGGCCGGATTTGGCCAAAAATTTAGAAATCATGTTTGGGTTCAGTCACATTACTGTTATGTCAGTGAAAAATCAAGGATCTACAGTCTGTTCTGGGCACCTTGCTGTATAGTGCTGCAGTTTACGTGACGACGCTGAAGGCAACACGTTGGCAATTTCAGGTGGTAAATGTAGCCTAGTGATGGAGGACAAGCAAAACCTCAGGCTCGGCTCGGGTTCGGACAAAATATGTGGCCCACTCCGCACTCTAATTAAACACGCCCCGATGATACTGCAGGCATAAGTATCAACTGCGCTGACCATGACGTCATAGGATATTTAGCCTATACTATGGTCTGAAAATGAATCTGTCAATCATTTAATGTTTAGAATGTGACACATAGCACCTCTAAGTTGACCAGCAGACCAAAGTCCTACAGAGACAATTCCTGTCCAATTTTTATTTGCAGGCTTTTTTCTCCAACTCTGGCTCATCCTCTCCCACACTCTTCCTCCCTCCTTCCCCATCCTCTCTCTCTCTCCCTCTCTCTCATTCCTCACACTTTATTTTTCTTTCTAGTGGGAATTAGAAAAAAAAACGGACTGAACAACATGGATTGAGAAGATGAAAGAGCGACAGAATGAACGCATCCACATGTTGTTGACTGTTCACACACTTAATCACTAGCATAACTATTTCCTGGGAATTCCCTTTGAGAGAGAGAGACAGAGTGTGTGTAAAAGAGTGTGTGAGTGTGTGTGTGAGAGAGTGAGAAAGAGAGAGAGAGAAAGAATGAAAGGAAATCAAAATGACATGCCATTTACTGTTTGCGTGACAAGAATCTTCTGAAGAAGCCAGACACACACACACACACATATGCATGTTACATCATCATCATCATTTTTTGTGGAGCTCTGTTGCTGATAAATCAGTTTACTTTCAAACATCACCACACTGTGTTCCGATCCCCCTTTTAATGGCCCTCATCAGCGGTATGTATACGTGTGTATGTGCACGAATGTTTGTGTGTGTTTGAGGGTCAACGCCACACTTGATATCTTTAACATCTTTCCATAGCTACCAGGTAAAGTTATGATAAAGGCTTTGTTAGAAGTCCAACAGCTTTCTGTTCAGGCCTGTGTGAGTTGATGCACATGAGCACAGACAAGGCACACACACACAATGCTCACGCACATCTGTGGTAAATCAAAGAAAAAGGCTCCCAAATGGAAGACACAGACCTACACTTAGACTCTATATCAGTCAGCAACTCAGTTAATCATTGATGGATACTCAGACACACACACACACACACACACACACACACACACACATTCTCTAACAGACAGTTACAGAATGGCCCACTGCACTCTCTGTCTCATCTAACACACACACAGTCACGCACACACACACACGTTTAGGTCAATGACACCCGCGCGGCCAGGCGCATGTCAAGGTTGCCAGGCGTGCTGCTGCAGAAATACGCGGAAGAGTAAAACCTTCAGGTGGAGCGAGCAGGAAAAGGAGCAAAACATTTAAGTACTGCTGAAAAAAAATTAAATGCTGTTGAAAACTGCCGAAGTAACCTTTAGAAAGCCTGATTTGAACCTACTAATGTGTTTCTGGCCATTAAAATCACCCAAATCCACCGATTTGCATCCACTGCCATTCAGACAGGTGCTTTCTCGTGTAACCCGCCGGGGAAAGAGGGATTGTTATGACAAAAAGAAAGAGGAGAAAGAGAGAAACGGAGAGGGAGAGAGGGGTGAGGGGGGGTGTAAAAAGGCGTTTGAATAATCTGAGCCTGAGGAAAAACTGGCTTGACAGGAATTCAACACAACACACAACTTACATTATTACAGCCGCCGCTGCCTGGTGGCAACCACAGGGGAATTCGCCACTAAACTATCTGATGAAAACACACAGGGGGCTTCTCTGTGCACGGCAGGGTTGTAAAGCTCTACACACACACACACACACACACGCTATCTCACAGACTCTCACTTGAGCCCACAGCCTTCACAACGGGCAGGCCTACTGTCAAAAACAGGCTGTCACTTCTCATGTTGTCCTCCGGTGCTGCAGTCAAAGCACACCTTCTGATCACCTAGACCTGCTGTTTGCCACACAAAAAAAAACAATCTGCCTGGGATCTATACGAGGCTCCGGCCGCGCCAAATGCCTGCAGGTACTCGGCTCTGTGTGAGGAGAAACCAAACAAAATCAGGTTATTTCACTGCTGGTTCCGCTCACCTCGTCCCATTTGATGAACTTGCCTCCCTTCTTCAGCGTGTCGTGGACGGACACAGGTTTGAGCTGCAGAGCGTGGACTCCCGGCTTGGCCCCGGCCATGGCGAGGGACTCCCTGCCCGGGTGCCGACGCCTAAACCCCGGCTAGAGCAAGCGGCGGTCCTCGGTAAACACAAACAAACAACCAACAAATCAAAAACAGAGAGAAACTCTTCCTTTCCTTCCTTTCTTCCTTCCTTCTGTCTTTCCTTCCCCCGCTTCCACTTCGGAGTTTTCCGGCGGGGAGAAAGTTAATTGGATCGCAGTGTGAGCAGATTTGAAAAGTTTCTTTTACAAAAGTTGCAGCCGATGGTGCAACTGGAGAGGAAGAACTTGGGAAGAAATCCGGAGAGGAGAGAAAGACGGGACTCGGCTGCTTCAACGCACCGCTGTCTTGTCCCGGTCCGCGTCCCCGCAACCGTGCGGCGGCGCGCCTATAATACCCCGTTTTTATTATGGGTCTCGGTTCATATGTTTGTTTATTTATACGGGATCCTTTAATCGCGCACTTGAGCCCGCAGAGAGATCTTTTCCTTCCTTCCTCCCATCTGGTCGCCCCCCTCTCTCTCCTCTCCTCCTCTTCTTCTTCTTCTTTCCTCTACCAACTTTCTCTGCTTCCTCTCTCTCTTTTGGCCCACGACGCGTCTCTTTTCTCCTCCTCCACTCCTCCCTGCATGTTTTGTAGAAGAAAAAAAAAACAGGAGAGAGAGAGAGATTCCGAGGAAAGAGTGACAGACAGAGAGAGAGAGAGAGAGAGAGAGAGAGAGAGAAAGGAAAGGATGTAATTCTTGCAGCTAATAGATTATTTTCCACTGTGTCGTCACACTTCAGACATCCTCCGCTAAAACACTACAGTACCTTCTCGATAACTTCCATTTTTCATACTTGGTCAAACTCCTCTCATGCTCTGTTTTTCTCTATTTATATTCAAACTTGGCTCTTATGCACATACGGGGCAAAAAAAAAATCATCTTAACAACTTATTTCATCTAGAATGGAGATGTAAGATGATATTTTTTGGACAGAATCTTGAATCAAGTGTCATTTTCTTGATACTAAAAGATACTAGAAGTTTAATGTTCTGTATGAGATGAAATGCTTGGAAAGGCGGACTCCAGCAAAGAAATGATGTTAGAAAACAAATAAGTCTTCATAGAGAAACAATAACATTTTTCCCTCCTTCATGTGCATCTGAAAAGGATCGAAATCTTACGTTTTTTCTCCAGCTTTTTTTCTCCTCGTTCCATCTAAAAGGTGTTATCTCCCTCTTCCCTTTTCACCTCTTCACTCTTTTAATCTCTTTAAATGTTTGAAAGGAGGGCCACCTCTTCTCTCCTTCCTCCCACTCTCTCCTGTTTGATTTTTTTTTTGTCAGAAGGCAGTTATTTCTTCTCTGCTCTGCTCTTCCTTCACCTCCTCACCTCCTCTCTTTTTTCTCTTTTTCATTGAGAGAGAGCATTCATCAGTATGCGAAAGGCAGAGCATCACAACAACAAAAAGGTAAATTGAAATGTCATTTTATATTCATCAGTGCGGGGATGGTGGTGTATGTGTGTGTGAGAGGGTGTTGAAGTGTTTATGTTTATGCGAGATGGTGTGTGTTGGTGGTGGTGTGTGTGTTGGGTGTGCATAAGTGTGTGTGAATGAATTGCTTTTTGAGTCCAAATGAGTGCTGACATTACAAGCTCTTAAACAAGGCCTTTGGATTTTTATATTATTATTTTCCACAGAACCCTTGTGTCTGTGAAAAAGTTCATTTTCATTAATTGATAAAGTTTATAGAACATATGCTCTCATTCTTTTGTCAGATATGAAATTACAAAAAGAAAGGCAATAAAATCCCATTTCTGGTTCATAACTTGCTGATGTTTAGACATTCCTGTTGTTGACGTATCAACTTACATGCAGCATCTCGATCATCTGGTGGGTGTGTGACCTTTTATTCATATTATTTATTATTATTGGTTAGGATTAGCTAACCTGTCAACACGCCACTATAGCTCATCCCTGGTCAACGAATATACAGTATGACATAGCACCTTGAAACAAGGCAAATAAGGCAAATCACTGCATAGAAACAAGACAAGACGCTCAGTTCCAGACAATAAAAGCATCTGATTTTCCTTGGAAACAAGTGAAATAGACTTTAGGGCTTTAGGGAGGTTTCTCTTTAGAAAGGTTTCTCTCTAGGTATTAAGGTGAAAGCCTGCAACCTCCCAAATGAGACACAGTTAAAGCATTTTTTCCAGTTTAATACATAAAACTAGAATATTTGGCTGCTCATGGCCATGTAGGTGCATCCCTCAGTGCTCAGGAGCTTTCTCCAAAATAGTTTTTGTCAAAGTAGTTTTTGCCAAATTACTTCTTACCAAAGGTGAGAGAAGGGACATTTCCCCTCCCAAAACTGTGAACTGTGACTGTGTGTTATCTGTGAGAGTTTTTCAGGACAAAATGACACTTTATTCAGGCGATACCGTTGCCATGGCACCAAACATCCACGAAAAATGTTGCCATTTTACCTTTCTGCAACCCAAAGATACGTTGAAATGTTATGTTTTCAAGTTTTTTGATGTAGTATAAAGTGGCTTGCAAAATCATCAGGGCTTTGTTTCACACAAACACAAATACTAGCAAATGTTAGCATTCCATAATGTTAACCATGACCTTTTCCTAACCTTAACCAAGCAGTTTTTCTGGCTGACAAGTCTAAGAAAGCAAACGAAAGAGGGTAAAGCTAATGAGCTAATGTTAGCTTTAGCACATGTGCGAACATTAACAGTCAGGTGGTGTTGAAACAGGCACCACCATATTATATTAAAAGTTTTAATAATGCATAAATATTGAAAGAAACAGACAATGATTGTAGCCTGAAGAGAGTTCACAAGTTCACATATAATCAAATGTAATGCAATATGCTTTGCAGTTGAACAAGTAAAAAACATTACAGAGAAGAGGGAAGAAAGGCAAACCCTGCTGCGTCTATAATCTCTTGAACAGCTGTGTCTATATGGACTGTGAGGCAGTATAGAATGACTCTTTATACCTGTAGTTCACCTGTAGCACAGTGTAGAAAATAAATGAACTAAATGAAAGAAAAAGGCGCAGAAGAATATAAACAAATAAAACCCAGTGAGATCATATAAATAATAAAATGAGATAAAGGGCTAAAAATAAACAGTTTGAAAAGCCAAGCTGAGCAGGAATGTCCTCAGATTTCACTTGAAACTGTCTTCAGACTTTTGCCAGTGTATGATCGATCCCAAAAGTTAAAACATTTTCTCTTCTGATCTTACACAGAAAAGTGCTTGGCTACTTAGGAAGTTACTTGAGCAGCCAAAGGCAACTTTTTCTAGCATCTGGCCCTTCACATTTCAAAACACACACATACTAAACACACCACAAAGACACTGCTCAGTCCTTCTTTAGCCATTTGCATTGCCTTGTGTTTTCCACCTACAACATTAATTGCGGTTTGAGAGCACAGAGGAGCACCGCTGCTTTCCACACTGCCACCACTGGAAGCTCTAACAGAGGCATGTTGTTCATTTAGATAATTTTTTGAACACGTGGTCCAATATAACGACATTTCAACGTTGCAGTGTCTGCTTATGACTTTATTTCTGTCCAGAGATCCTTCAGGAAGTTTGTCAAAATAAAATCTGGCATCCAGCGGGCCGCAGGTGCTCTTGTCATTCACTTTGTTTGCCATTGACAATCAGCAGTGACACCATGTGTGATATTGCAGGGAGTTAAGGGTCAAAAGTCGGTCAAAGTTCAACACTTTAACTTTGATAACCGTAGTTTGTAGTATTTAAAAATGACTTGAAAGCTGACTTATTTTGCTATTTTGCAAGTAGGAACATCAAGTAAACATCTACACTGTAATTTGTAGAATGAGTGCAAAACCTCCATAACTCCACTTTTGGTGATTTTTATGCTTTT
>OMLB01022563.1:8384-28233 GCA_900302555.1 Myripristis jacobus
CCCTGCCGTTAATTACTAGAAAAGCATCTGGCACACATACATGCAACTGAACTTTAATTAATTAGTTACGCCTCTGCTGGCCCTTATATTTCCATGTCCTAATTTATGCTGTGATAAAGGTCTACTGGGATAAGATAGCTTTGACTAAGTTACCAAACCATATTCTATATACACCTGTGCAGACAATATTTGTAGCAGATATGCTCACGACAGTTGGCAAGAAGTCAAAATGAAAGCCCTCAAGAATCTAGGTTGGTTGGAGTCAACTTGTGGATCAGTTTTCGGCCCTCTTATGCCACATTTTCACTCTATATTTGGGCATGTTATCTCCATCGATAATACAATTTTTCACTGCCATTGCCATGCTAAAAATAAATACTGGGTGTAGCAAATGTTTTTACCCCTAAAAGAAACCAACACTTTTATGCTTCTATGACATTACCATTATTAATTATTTCTGGTCCTCCTTGTATGTCTTTTTCTCCCCTCATATTTCTTGCTTTGCCTTGTTGTTTGGCAAGGTAAAGCACACCTGACAACACAGAGGTCATGTCCATAACACTGCACGCTAACTGTTCCCTGTTCATCCAGTCTTTGACGTGGACCCTGATCTGATCCGTGAGGGCGGCACCATCCCCATCGCCAGAACCTTCCAGGATGTCACAGAGAAAAGCATCATCATGCTGCCTATCGGAGGCTTTGATGACGGATTGCACTCCCAGAATGAGAAAATGAGCAGGTTTGACTCTGATCTTTGACTTTACTGCCTACACGTGACTCTCACAATGCAATTCTCACAATTTGAAAACTGCATCATGCAAGGGAAGGAGGGAGATGGTCAACTGAAAGGTTTTTTTTTGCGCATTTCCCTCGACATCAAAGTGGCAGTTCACCTTTAGGAGTGATAATGAGACTGCAGAGAGGCAGGATATAAGGTAGGATTTTTACCAGTGTGGAAGAGGTAGGAATGATCACCTTCATGGCATACACAATCTAATCCTTTGATCAACCTCAGCCATGAATTGAAATACCAACAACTGTCCGTAGTATTAACTATACATAAAACTGGATATTACAGTAATGGTGTAGGAGGTGGGATGGGGTTTGCATTAAATAGAAATGAACAAATTAAATGACAATGCACAAACATGGACAGCACTGTAAAAAGAACACAGAAAGTGGGTTAAACCTTCAGTAGTGAACACTACAGATATTGACAGAAAAAACAGAGCAGAAGTCACCAGGCACGATGTAATAAGAGCACAGCAATAACAAGCAGAGGCACATTTAATATTAGACAGCTTATAGCCGGATGACAACAAACATTACCACAAGGACAAATGGATGGCCTCTAGAGGAAGGACAGTACAGACACAGATAAAACTGACTAAAATAAATACGCTACACAAGGTCACAGCGAGCTTTTAATATTATTAGGCAGACATGGAATTGCATGTGTGTGTGAGAGAATGTGTCTTAGTGCCGCCCTGAAGGCAGAAATTAAGCCATGCTGGTCTGGCTTCAGTGTTCAGTGTAGCACATTTGAGGTGCTGGCAGCACCCCACTGGAGCAGGGCCGCCCGTGGAGGCTTGCTGATGGATCACGTTGGTAAAAATGGTGCCTGTTCACCCGCATTCCTAAGGCCTGATGTTACCTCAATGTAATTTTCTCAAACTGAAAAAATCCCAAGAGAGCCTCATGTCAATCATGTATCAACCATATATTACTTCAACATAAATATAATAATTTAAATACCTTAAAAAGGCATTATAGGACATGTTCAGTGAATAATATCTGAAGCGGTGCTTATGGTCAAGTTGCTTTCAAAGGTACACACTCTTTATTCAAACACACTTTTCTAATAACATTACAGAACATTAAGACATTATCATTGCAAAAACACTGACAGCGAATTGGCATGAAAATTTGCCATGTACATGACATCAAACTTTAGCAATCAACAAAGTCCTGTGTTCCTTCAGCGTAAGAAGACTTATGTCCATGTCCTCCGGTATATTTGCAAAAATGCATTACAATGGTGTTTGAATGGCACATGGAAGAAGAAAAAAAACGACATTGTGGGAACGTGCTGATACAGTGCCGTAGAGAGGGAATGTAAAAGCATCTCACTTGCCAATGTGCTGCTTCACAAGTTCACAACAGGGAGTGATCCAGAACAATTCCAGTCTTGAGGGCCTGAGTATTAATCAAAATTCAAATCCTCCTCCCTCCTCTCCCGTGTCTTCCAGGTACAACTACATCGAAGGAACCAAGCTATTCATCGCCTACCTACACCAAGTGAGCCAGATTAAGAAGACCCAAGTGTGACCGTCCAGTGTGTCTGTATCATCTCTCACGTTGAAACCACAGTATCAAGGCAGTAACATTTCTCCCCTGAGGAGTGGTTAGCATTGAATTTTTTTTCATGTCATTATGTGACTTCCTAAATTCTAGCAGTACAGCGAGTTCTATTTGACACAAGTCCGTTTTGGTTTTTTTCACCCCGTCCTTATCCCTCTCTCAACCGTCCGTCTCACCCATCTTTTATTTTATCATCTTTTTTCCATCACTTGCATCTCCTCGCTTTCCTTCTCCCACTTTTTCATTTTCTCTCTTTACTCTCATTTGCTTTCAAAGTATATTTAACTAAAGCCTGCATAACTAAATAAAGCTAATTCATGGGTGTAGATTTTACACAGGAAGAGTAGAAAGCGGGGGTCCCATTCACTTTGTATCTATCTATCTATCTATCTATCTATCTATCTATCTATCTATCTATCTATCTATCTATCTATCTATCTATTATTTTGGACATTTTAAGTCAATATAGTGGGATACTCTACTACTTGAATTTTTACAAAAAAAAAATTCAGTAGTTATTTGTGACTGCTTTTATGATTTGTTGAAGTGTCTCGAGTGGACTAATATTACTATTCTCATCACTCATTTTGCATATGCGACACTTTTTATGCTCCACGAAATGTCATACAGTACTGTAAGTGTGTGTGTATGCGTGGGTGTGTGTGTGTGTGTGTGTCATGTAATAAAAGCTGTACAATGCAACAAGACCTGTATCTCAAGTCTTTTACCGTCATTTCTTTTATTATGCAAGAAAATATGTCCTACAGGAGATTGATATTCACACGTTTATTGGCTCACTAAAAACCTTTTTCACCAGAGTGTATTAATAATGGGAAAAAGACAAAGAAGCACACACGCGCATATTCCCTCAGTTATGTGACATTTATTTGACCATTTCAACATTCACTGCAGAATGTTAATGAAAATGTAGAAGGACAATGGCTGTGCAGACAGTAGGAATAATAGACATGCTGATACCTGCTGTGGTCACTGTATGCATTGTCTTTTTTTTTTAAGAGAACTGTTGACTTTTAATGTCAGTGACAAATTTCCCCTGAGGCAGAAACATATCTATTCTATGCTTTCCCAGCATGCGTCTGACAGACGGCAACATGCAAGAGCTGGCCTCGGTTCAATGTCAACAAAATGCTCACTATATGATATTTTAAGAAAAGGAAAAAAGAAGGAAAAAAGAAAAAAAAATCGGCCTCTGAAGTTATTTTCAACTGATATTAGAAAGATATTTAGGTTCTTATTTCATGATGCGGGTAGCAGCTATGGACTTTTTACTTATTTTACACAGGTCTTCTAGTCTATTCTTTTCTATTGAGCTTTGTTCAGCTCAGTTCGACCGTGTTCTCTTCTATTCTGTTCTAGTGGTTCTGCAGTGATGTGTCATTTCCCAGCCGTCAGTGGTAGGGAGGAACCCTGGTGTTGTGAAGAAGCCGTGTCTGACACTTCAGCGGCCTGATTCACAACACCAGCTGACCCTCCGCACCCGGAGCCACATTAGGGCTGCGTGCAGTGCAAAGCTGTACCCACCATCCGCTTGAAGGCCACAGTCCAGTAACTCATCTTCCCAAGGCCGTCTGCAGTGATGGAGCTGAGCGACTGTCGAGGCACCAAGCCTGTACTGTGGTATTATACCATTATAGCTGCTTTTGGTATTCACATAGACACACCGTGGCAGCCAGTGAAATAAATGGAGTATACGCACCTGTCCATGTGACTGTCCATCAGCCTTAAAATCTATAAAACCTACCAGTAGCAAACATGCTGCAGTGGCAGTGAGAGTGGTTAATAATACAAAATAGGCTGACTGGAGTAGCAGATTGGAAGATGAGGCAGCATGGGGGTGCAGTACAAGCTCCCTATCCACTGGAGGGCAGTATGGATGTGGTAGGGCTCTTCTCTAATCACCCTCTATGAATCTGCCACTCCGGTGACAAGTCGATGACACGCCATGCCATAACCTGCAGAAGATAAGAGGCGAAAGGAAACTGAATTAACAGGTGGAAAACATGGGGTTTGAATTTTTAGACGGAATGTCAACAACAAAATCTGACGTACAGCATGGACAACCTGACGCGATAAATTCAGCTAAGCATCGTAAGTGTGCATTATACCGCAGCACACAAACAGACAGGAACATTATTCCTCTAACAATGGGTGAGATTTAGCCAGTCCCAGGTGTTTGACTAGAATACAGGATCCTCCGTATGAATGAAAATGCTTTTGTTATCCCACCCACAGTGACTAACTACCAAGCCTATTACAGACATGTAATATAATTGCACAGTGTCTTCCAGAACCACAGATGTAACAGTGCTCTATTTGGTTGCCTATTTATAAAGTACTATGGTATCGAGGACAGGGCCGTGATGGAGCTGAGAATAACTTTGGTTTCACAGCGGCAAGTCTTAATCCACCTTAAAGTAGCCCACTGTGTATGAACATTGAAATCATGTCATGACAAAGTGGGTTTACAGTAAAATGTTCTTAAAGCAGTATTTCACTTTGGAATAAGGTGCAGACTTCAGTCCTTACATCGCCAAATGGGATGACGTTTTCAATCAACTTTTTGTTATTTGCTCTCTGTTGAAATCACACGGGGAAAAAGGAAAGAGAAAAGATTGTATCTGTAGGGTGCAGGTACTGTGCCAAAGATTTCTGATCTAAATAAATAACACTGAAGAGCCACAAGAAAAATAGCATCAAATCAATTAAATATCAATTTTGTAAAATACAAGATCAACATGTATGAATTTTACATGAATGATAATTAAGGAAGGAAAATAAAAAGGCAGCTGTAGATACAGTACAACAATGCAGATTGTTATTAGGCATGAGGGGTGTCAAACTCAATCACTCAAGGGGCCATAAAAAAAAAAATCACAGTTAATTCAAGGACAAAGCAGCCTATATTTTGAGCCTTTGACCCTATTTTGACCCTTTTGACCCAAAGTGGTCATTTAAAATATGTCCTGTATAAAAATAATGACTCATTCATACACAACTTTACATGAAACATTCCTCCCCAAAAATGCCTTTGTATAAAGCAAAACAAGGATTTCTGAATCCCAACTGATTAGAGTGGAAAATGACATGAAAGAGTCGACTGATCATCCCCTTCTTTTTTCTGGCATTTTGTATCTGTGAGCCTGAATCCTTTCAAATGACAAATCGTGTCATCACATGGAATCAAAAATAACCAGATATTTTGCTGAAGAGAAATCTACATGCATGGTTTTACTAATACCTGACACACAAAGCCAATTACAAACAAAACTAAGATTTTCCTGTCAAACCACATGAGTCATTTGAGCAAAACATGACAAAGCATTTCAAAAGTAATACATAAAAATATTATCAGGTTGACTTGTGATTACAAAAACAAATACACAAAGCAGCTTAACAATACAATAACTGTCTCTTATGGTTATACTACGTCATTACAGCCATATCAGCTAAACATATGAGACAGACAGGTTAATCCTCACGGCAAACAAACAGGAAGTGGACCTCCCACCTGTCCCGAAAACACCTGTTTGCCACTTTTTGTTTTGACTTTGGGCTTGCTGGTGAGCTAGCTAGCTGATAACGGTCGTGATGGAAGCGATCTGAGCTGCTGATGAGCTCTTCAGGGGGAGGAGGGGGCACACAAGTGTATAGCTGCATGTTGCAATGCATGTTGGGGCTTGTAGTATTCATGTTGTGGGCAATATGGAACCAAAAGTCGGCTATAACTGTGCTATGGGCATGATCTGGGCTGTGGGCCTTGAATTTAAAATGTTTGAGAGTGACCTTTGTTAGGTCGGCTACAGCTAATTGGCCACACACACACACACAGAGGGAGGGGGAGAGAGAGAGAGAGAGAGAGAGAGAGAAATGTTAAAATACCCTATTAAAAAAAGTCTAATTCCCCCAGTGTCATTCTAGTCACTACACATAGGCAATCAATCTCATTGTGCTTTTTAAGCTTATTTGTTTGCACCTTCAGCCTAAAGCAAACACCTTTAATTAAAGATCAATGAGCCAACAAAGAGTTGAAAAGCTCCCAAACTTCAAGATATCAGTAGTTTGTCATGAGAGGGACAGAACAATAGACACAATCCCAGCACCGTGTCCACTGTGCAACTTCACTGGGTAAACACACTGCAGTTTCACAGCAGGCTACTTCATATAATGAACCTCCATCTGACTGTTTCACAGTGTTGTGTTTGGCTAGGTGAATAAGGTAGTTCACTGTGCCATTTCTGCTGTTGAAATGGGCTTGTAATGCAAAGTGTTCCACCACTCTCATTGTAAAATTGAGTTTTAAGCCATGGTGAAAGCGTACCCTTTGACCACTCCATTAATCATTGGTTTGTCCTTCTGCCTGACCAACCCAGGAAGGGTCAGTCCTTGCTAATTCCTCCACAAGCTGCCGTGTCACACTCAACATAATATCCCAGCAATACATTTCTCCTAATCCCTTTTTATCAGGTTCGCTGGCCTTTCTGGTCAATCTAATTGCAACAAAGCCCACATAAGGGCTTTTGTGCCAAAGAAAGTTCTTTTACGGTTTCAATTAAACGGCTGGGCCGGCCCAGCAGAAGCTCTTGGACGAACGCCAGTGTCCTTCAGACAAAGAATGTCACTGCGCATAATGGGTAGAAACACTTCACCGAGGAAGGAGGAAAGGAGGTAAAGAACGTCGGGGAAAAAAAGGAAACTCGCCACGCCACTCGCCTCACAATTTAGCTCATTTCAGAGCCAAGAGTTTTGGGGATTTTTTAAAGGCAGGGGCACAAAGATTTAAGTAACAATCAAAATTAGCCTCAGGGATTATGGGCAGGAGCAGGCGGGGGGTCTGTGTGCGTGTGTGTGCGTGTGTGTGTATGTGTGTGTGTGTGTGTGTTGGCACAACAGAAAATGAGAGACAGACAGAGAGAGAGAGACTCATCTTAGTTAAATCAAGTTGTTTGGCGGTGCGCGGTGTTATTACAGAAAAGGTGAGAGCAGTCAAGGCTCCGTCTGTGAGGCTCTTGGGCAAAGGCCTATTTAAAGCCCTGCATTGATTTCTATTGTGTTTGATGCTCCAACAATTCTGGAAAATTCCCCATTTTGGTCTCCCTGTAAGATGTTTGCTCAGCAAGCCCTGTCCTTGTCTTCAGCAGCTCATACTGAAATCTGTTCGGTGCATATTTTCAGCCAGGCTTTTATTACTCATGTTAGATCTCTGAAAGCTTCAATCTGCGATAGTTTCCTATTGCAGTCTGACAAGACATGTGCGCGCTTTGATCACCAGCTGGCTAGACTATTGTAATGTCCACATATCTGGCCTTCCTAAGTGGACTATTAAGTATGAGAAACTAAGGCTTAAGCAGAATATTGTGGCTCGTGTGTGTGAGTCAGGACCAAATAAAAATGACTATGACCATGTTACTCCAGACTTTATTTGTTTCCACTGACTTCTTGTAAATTTAAGGAATTAATTCTTCATCTCACTCCTAAAAGGTTCTTGCCACAAGATACCGTACATCACACAACATCTGGCTTTGATCCTAAGAATGAATTCTAAATCTGGAGAGATGAAATGCACCCCAACATTGCACTCATTCAAAAATAAGTGACTGTTTTACCCAGTCCTATGTCTTCCACATAGTAGTGTGTGTATGTTAGTATTTTTTTTTTTTATATGTAGGTAATGATGTATAAGGGAGTGTTACTCCACCTTCAGCTGCGTGTCTGCAACCACAGCACACAAACGCCAATATACAGTAACACCTTAGATTATACCACAGTTTCACTGATCATTCATCATTCATTCATTCATTGTAATTGTGATGAAACCACATTTCATTATTATTTTGTCTCTGATTTTTTCTTTTCTTTTTTTTTTAAGATGAAATGATTCTGCATATCAGCTGCCTGTGTTCAGCTGGTCAGCCTTCACTTTGTATCAGCTTAGTATCAAAGGTGACTGACATACATATAGATTTGTAGTTCGAGTGCCATTATTAGCTCAGCCAATCAAAATGTGAGACTGAAACTAACTGCGTACAATCTTGTTTATGTAGTTTAATGTTTCTAATATCATCTGAATTTTCTTCTGTCTCGTTTCTTCTGGCTGTTTATTCAGTGAAAGCACAATGAGCTGAATTTGTAAGGAATATACGCTTTCTTGAGTAAGAATGTAAGCGCATATCTGGAAGCCATGTTTTGGACTTGCAGTTATATCTAGGGAAGCTAATTTGAGCGCCCCTAAAAAAAAAAAAAAATTCAATCTAATCCTATTTTTCAAACCCACTACATCTATGTAAAGAACAGTGATGATCTGATTCCTTTCAAACGCATTCTGCTATATTTAAGTGCCCGAGAATTTCATCACATATCATCCATGGTGTAATTCCTCGGGGATCTTTCTCAGTCCCTGACACCTCTATATTGTCTGTCCAAATGTTCATGCTCGTCTCATCCCGATCTCCGTGGCCCTGCTGTATCAAACCCTCTCTGTCTCTCTGTCTGTATGCCTCGGCTGTGATGGCCCCTGATTGAATCCAGTTCAGGGAGAAAGCCCACTCTGCATCTGCCAGCCCTCATGCCTCCCTCTGACAGACCAGGGAGCTATTCAGCTTGTTTCATCCCATTCCATTCATCACAATATTTTGCTTAGCAGACACCTTTGGAGTGATGACTCGGCCCCGAAACAAGACAATCTAGTCGTATAATGGGTGAATTCATTTAACAGAAGAACTGAAGAACAATGTATTCTCAAGGTGAGCATGATGCTTATCTTACACATTCATTGCAAAGGGCGGTATGTATAAAACACACAAGGGATAAATAAATAATGTATGTCTTTCACAGTTGAAATTGGTATATTTACCGACAATAAAACAATAAATCACGAAAAGAGCGCTATAAGGCGTGTTTCTTTTAACAAGGCACCGATTTGCCTAAATATAAATCTTTATTTGACATTTGGTGTATGGCTACAGTCTTCTATTATCTTGCACGCATATTATACAGTGAATACGTCTGCCAGTGAAGGAGGCGACGTTTCCACCCATCTGTTTGTCTGCTTGTTAGCAAGATATCTCGAAAAGTAACAAGCGGAAGCAAAGCTGATTAGATTTTGATGATGATCCATATCTGGGATTTTGTGCCATAAGATTTTTTTTTTTCAGCAGTAAGTATTATGTTGCATTCATGTGCTGTCAGGGAAATCTGACATCCGGGACTTCCATGTCAGCTGCTAGTTAGACACAGGATGTTTCTCGCATCACATTCTATTTTAATTTATTAACTGGCTTGATGAGACACCTTGATCTTTTTTTTCTCTTTAAGCCACATTTTGTGCGCCAATGAAAAAAGGCATCTCAGCATTAACTGATGCTATCTTTTGCATATGTAGTGTTGAAAAGAAGAATCTCAGCTTTACGTAAAGTCTACATGAGGTTGTGCATTCTCATTAGTTGAAAGGTGGATTCTCTGTGTGTATGTGAATTCAGTCACATGCACGTCAATGCAGGCGTACACTGTAAAAGCTTCAATGTAAGTGCTGCCACATTTGTGCTTTACATTATGTTTACATTGCATTCAACTATAAAATGTGCTGAATATGGTAAACACTGTTTGTTTTAGTGCTCAGTGCTTGCCATTCAGGTGAAGCACCAGAGACAAGCCCATTTTGTGTCCCAACTCATCATGTAAGAAATATTAAAGTTGCTGGGATTCATTGCTGGCAAGCTGGCAGTCGCCTCGGGGTTAAGCAAGTAGGGCTGTGGTTTTGAAGTAGGTGGGGGAAATGAATGAGTAACGCTCTCCCCTTCATCGTCAAACTATCGCTGAAGTGCCCTTCAGCAAGGCACTGAAGCTCCGAATGCTCCAGCAGAGCTGCTGAGTGTCCAGCAGTAGACTGAGGTTGCAGCAGGCAGCTGGCAGCGTGTGATGCTGTGTGAATATGAAGCGGGATGTCACTGGAAAAGAGCAAGTGTACTCAGCCAACATCCCTTGGATAAATAAAGGTTAAAAATAAATAAATAAATGAATTGTACTGCCAGTTTAGCCGGTTCACTTGACTTCAAATGGGCATTCAGTAGATGGCGAACAGCCAAAGCCAATACCAGATGCTCAACGGCCGCACTGTAACTTTGGCCACGGGTTCCCTATCTCCAGCCAACAACCCTGAGGCACGCCCCACCCAGTCACACTGTCTTCCCCCGGGTCCCTGGCTTCTCCCTCCTCTTTCCCGGCTCTCCCTCACCCCCCACTACAGCCTCCCTCTTGTTGGACACGTCCATCCTTCACTCTGCTTTCAGACAGCTGTGCTTACTCTGCACTACAGAGAGAGGGAGGGAGTAAGGGAGAACGAGTAGGGGCGTGTGAAAGAGAAAGAGGGAAAAGAAAGAGAGTGAGAGTCTGCTTGCTGTGTGAAAGCAAGCTTTTTGTTTCCTAATGGAGCCTTGTCCATCTCAGTTACATCAATCATTCAGACGGCGCCTGACATTGGCACCACTGATTTAACATAATTCATTTCCTAAGGAAGAGGAGGAAGAGGAGGAGGCGGAGGTGGCTGGCCACTTCTTCATTTGTCAGTATGTTCTGAGAAACGAGGGGAGCGACGGGGACGCTGCTGTCGTTTATTCATTCATTCTTTCAGAAACGTACAAGAGGTCGACATATGTCAGCCACACCCAAGCGAAATTTTACAAAATTTTGAATTGTTACATTCACCATTCATTTATTGGACAGATATATACTGTTTTCGGGCCATCTCGCCATAAATCAATTCTGACTCAAATTAAAATTAAAATTAAAAGAAACACAGTGGTATATGTTAAACTAATATGCTAGACACTTAGTAAAAAATAATGATTAAATAATAGAGAAATTAACAAACAAGCTCGTTTGGCCTTGGCCCTGATTGACAGCAGGGAATATCGAGAGCAGTTTGTGCCACAGGAGAGGAGACAAACAGAGAGAATGCACAATCGGCGGACGGCCAGATTGAGTCCAGTATTTTCAGCCCGAGAATAAACTCTCCCCTTATCACAGGAGAAGCAGCTGGCTGCCGAACAGGACAGGTGACACAGACGATGCTGACAGCAGCCCTGCCTGCCAATCCAACATCTAGCTCGATTCCCAATGCAGGGGAAGAAAAAAAAAAAAAGTCCACAGATAGACGTTTGAATGGAGCTGTACAGTTAAAGTAGCGGTCATCCAGAAGTCACACCTACTGTAGATGACTGGAAAATTAAACTGATTTCGAGATTGGGTGGGATGGTGCTGAGGATATTTCAGAGGTGAGCACAGAACCTGGGAAAATGCAAAATCTGACTTTTGGACAGACACGATTGCAATATTCTTTAATAGGATCTGTCATTTTTAAAACATTCATGAAAACAGTTTGCTGCTACGTGCATCTTGAGTGATTTTTAATGCAGTCCGGGTTAAAGGTGCACTGACAACACATGCACACATCGACACTTCAGAGTATAGGCACTGAATCAGCCACTTAATATTACAATTTGCTGAATTCCCTGTGAAAATGCTAAACTTCTGTGTTCGCACGATGAATAGCTGAGCAAATGTATAATGTTGGCATTCTTCCCGTCACAAATGTCAGTCGCCATGCAGGCTGTGTGTCTCCAGACTGCATATCCGTAATTCAACATGGGAACAATCTACATTTAACTTCCAAAGTGGAGATGACAGTATCTCCAGGTCCATCAGGACAAAGCCAGAGCAGCAGGAAGAATAATTAATGTCTATAAATAGTAGATTGTTGCTTTCAAGGCCGGTAGGCACCACAAAACCCCTGCCAGACTTATCCTATATGAATGAAAGATAGGGCTGAAAAACTGCATCTTATATATTTTTTTCCCTTTGAATCTTGATTTCTTTTGTCTAAGATGGCAACTTTTGGTGCTTAATTAGTTCATAAAATCTTGTAGTGTGTGCCAGGCCTAAAGCAGGGTCCCCATGGCAGACGAACAACAGTCTGCTCATTAGAAGAAGCCACTGGTCTGTGTCTCCCGCTCTGCATGGGCTGCTATCAAAGTCTCTGTGGCTTAGTGGAAAACTACAGACGCAGCGAGGAACACACATGCACATGTACTGTAGGTACATGTGCACTCGAGCACACACAGACATGCGTACATACATGGACACACACTTTGGGGAAACCGCGAAACAAACTTCCACCCATTTCCAGCTTCCCTGCGTTCCATTTAAACGTCACGTGACTGTGTATCATTGTCATATTTTCCGTCAAAAGCGCTGGAAATGATTCGGCCTTTTCAGTATCACAGTCCTCAAAGTGCTGTGAGAGCACAACGCATTACTGCCACCTATGCCTGCAAGTCAAAGACACAATATAACAAAGCGCCGTGCCACTTAATGGCAAGGCAAGACCACAGAGACACAGATAATTTTATGATGGGAGTGCCTTTGTATTGCAGCTGCAGAGAAGGAAAAAAGAAGAGGAGAGAGACGGATAGGGAGAGGGAGAGAAGCTGTGACTCCAGACCGGTTTGCCTTTAGACTGGATGTTTGGCAGGCGTGGCACACTGCAGCAATGCTGAACCAGCTGGCATCCACAGACAGACAGAGTGAGAGAGAGAGAGAGAGAGAGGGGAAGACAGGAGGATGGAAAGAGATGCAGACCGACAGACACCGAGAAGACAGGTGGTGAGACAGAATGAGAAAAGGGAAGTAAGGATAGCATGGACAGAGGGAGTGAAAAGAGAGACATACACGATCAGTCTCTGTCTATCACACTCTCTCTCACACACACACACACACTCACACACACACACACACACACACAAGAGAAGTGCAATATTTAGTGCTGACTGACTGTGCGCATCGTCTCTCACTGCAGGACCACACCATCATCTTTTCTGTCATGCAGGTGATGCTCCAAAAAAAAAAAAAAAATCCCATTTCTTTCCATGTGCACGGCTGCCAAATTGAGTTGTCATGTGCAGGAATGAGAGCCAGTGGTGTCGAATTACCAGCACTATTAAAATATTGCTTTTCCTAATTAGTTTCAATGTGAACTGGGAGGCCAGGCATGTGGCATCCAAAATGTGTGTCATTTTATAATCCTACCCCGGGAATAATTTAAATCTGTGGTAACCACCTTAAGGCTACACTGTGGCTGGAGTCATTTCCAAGCCACATTAAATGATAGGATCTGTAATAAGACTGAAATAGAGTTTACTTGATTGGGACAGGTGAAAGAAAGTGTTCTTGTGTTAATCCTAATGTGAAAATGATGGAAGAAAAATGAAGTCAGATAGCAATTAAATGATTAATCCCGCAAGGAACTAGGCGTTTGAAATACTCTTGCATAACTAAAATTCTATTGAGACATTCATACAATTATGTAATTTACTGAATTCTTCAAAAGGAAGTGGATGCAAAGTGAATAGCATGACTAAGGCAACTGAGCAGGTGCACGAAAAAGGACTAGCAGGACGATCAAATAAAATACAAATGCAAAAAGGTCTCGGTCAGTAGCGGGGCTTGCAGTGAGCTTTATCGCTTTCTCCTCATGAGCAAGTTTGTTGTACTTAACACTTTTGTCAATAAAGTAATAACTTATAGGGATAAATGTGTATCGCATATGAAAGCCCAGGCTTATTAGTTGGGGGAAAAAAGGATTGGTACAGCATTCCTTGAGGGGCCGCACAGTGTGGCCAGCAGTTTGCTTTATCCCTCTAGTTAACTGCTGGAGAGTAGGATGTCTGCCAAGTGCCCAGGGGACTCTGCATGTGTCTGGGTGTGTGTGTGTGTGTGTGTGTGTGATAGAGAGAAGAGAGAGCGAGAGAGAGAGAGAAAGGAAGGAGAGTGGTCCCGTTGGGGCTGGATCTGCTGAATGGACAGATTGACAGCGAGAGACTTCCTCCGTACTCCGGCTGTACAGCCTGTCAGAACGGACACGCAGCCTCACCAGAGGACGGCCTGACGCGTATGGGCTGTGCACCACCTCTGGCTGGCAAAATCAATTTTCATAGCCTGTAGTTGAGGGCTATACGTCCCACTGAAAGGCCACTATATATGTAGGTCACAGGTCTGGAAAAAAAAAGGATGCCCTCAGGACAAAGATTCAGAATTGAATTTTTTAAGTTTGCGTTAACATGTTTGGCCCCTTTGGACAAATTGACAGCTTTGTTCATCAGCATCAATCAGCACCAGAAAGTCCATACGCATTTTCTTAATCCCCTGCAGAAATCTTGCCTCTGCCATTTATCCCATTTTTTCATCTCCCTCATGTGCACCATGATAAAATGTCCAAAATACATGGTGTTCAATGGGAAAATCAAGCTGATTTTTTTGATGCCTGAAAACTTGGCTTAAAAGGAGATACCTGATATCTCCAGGACATTGTTGTTAGTTCTTTATTTCTTTATTTCTTTATTTTATTTTCCCTTATTCAGCACTGCAATAATGCCATAAAGGGAAACTTGAAAAGTTTCACTTTTAGCCAATTATTTTTTTGATTACTGATCACACTGAAGGAAACTGTTTCTACAATTTGTCCTTGGCTTGTTGGTGTTCCTTACTGGAAATAGGTGGCGCAACAAGCCACAATTCAAAATGTCAGATAACCCTTTAATAGTTTTCATGTCATTTTTCAGCTGAATCATATGAGCTAAAGTTTTCAAGATGAGAGGCTGGCCTAAATTGCTCCACTAGTGCCTCTCAGTATTGGCCAGGGGCCTCCTAATCAGTGGTAGAAACCTGGCCCTGTCTGAAGTAAACAGCCAGTTCTGTGCTGGAAATAAACAGTGGGAGACAGAGAGAGTGACCTTGACCTGTTTGGCAACAGCAAACAAGCACAGCAAGTACTTTGTTGGACTCAAACTGCAAAAGATTAAATTGCTTTGCAATACTCAAAACTGATCATTCTCTTAAATTATTCAAACATTACTTGTGATTTATCCAAATTTAATTTAATTCCGTATATTTGTCCAGTCCCATTTTGTAGCTGTGATTAAGCTTAATTTTTTATCAGTACATTTAAATGAATATTTCTTTAGCGTACTCTTGAAAAAACCAAAGAACTCATTTGCATTGTGCTTCCTCTGACAATGTCACTGACAAAGCTTATTGAACTGACACAAATTGCATTGTTAGCTATAGAATCTCTGCCTTTACAGAACATAATTATTCATTTATTAAATTAATGATAATATTTAATTAAATATCCTCTTAATAGAAAGAGAATGTGGTTATAAAGACAGTGGCTATAAATGAGCCAGCGTTTCCCGTCAGAACTAGAAAATTGCTTTCACTGCTGAATGAAATGCGAAAATGAAAAATAAAACATTACATAATTGAGCTTAATTTCCTCCACAAGACATAGATACAGCTTGATTACAGTAGTGTGATGGACTCCATGGTACATACATGATGAAGCGTCCAGTTTAGACATGTGACTGATAAACAGACAAATGTGCAGCCAATCAAATCAGTGCAATCAAACCAAAACGAGGATGACCTCCATCCCTGCACGGCTGAGGCATAAAGGCTGAGCAGGATAATTTGCGGTCGCCCAACCTACCTCTCAGCTGACGGGGGGCTGCAGGTGGAGGCTGCAGGAGAGGAGAGGAGAGGACGACACCTTTTGTTTTTCAAATAAAGGCTTGACGCCTGGCCTGGAGGAAGAAACCAAATGTCAAAGTAATTAATTTGTTTTCCTTTAAGAATATAATGAAGGACCAGTGGTGTGCGTGTCATGGTATGGGCGGTGACAAACACACACACACGCACACACACACACACACACATGTAGCTTTTTACACACAATGTAATGAATCACATAAGAATAGTCAGTGTATGCACATATGGACCTGGGTGCATACCTATTTATTTGCTGTATTTTGTGTGCTTGTGTTTGCCTGCATGCATGTGCTTGTATGTATGAGTCCCCGTGCACGCCCATACATTCACTCTTGTGTGAGTGCATTTGTCCCTATAGCGTATCCGTGCACGCTGATTCCCTATGGAAACCCCCTCCGTCCCTCTTGCGGGCAGTAAACGCTGTGATAAGGTCCGCTCTGTGCTGATAATAAGCCCATTAATCATGCAGCCTACGGCCGCACGGCTCCCCATCTACATCACAACTATGATTATCCACATTGATTGGCCCGCGAACAAGCCGCCGCTGCCTCGGACCAATCAAGGCAGAGGTTGTTGGAGTGCAATAGCTGAGCAGCCAACTATCGATTTAAGCATGAAAGGAGACTAAATGGAATCTGAATGTTTTGTCTTTGAGATGAGACAGTTATCTGTGGGTTTCAGGGTGTCAGAGGGAGACGAGTCCCCACAAGATGGACCTTTACATTTAAAGGTGCACTTTGGGTTATCATGCCCAGACCCAATTAAAGGTGGCAACGTCTTTGTATGTTGAAATGTTTCTTTAATATGCAAAAATGCATTGTAATGAAAGAATAATCCTATCATATCCTCCTTTTTTGAAACACATTTAGCAATTATGGAGAGTTCACAGATACAGATACTAATCACATTTAGATTAAATATAATTGTAAATTGGCCATTCATGGGCTACAGAAGTAAAACTAGATTTTGAAACCAGGGCATATGTACTGTATAATAAAAATACTTCTCAAGTAGAATAACTGCAGATAAAAGAAATTAAATACAAATTCATGATTGCGTATTTTGAAAATCAGTTTATCAACAAATAGACATTTTTATAGATGCAAATAGCCTTGAATCAATGCAAAGAATGAATGCTACAATCTGAATCAGGATTACCTATTAATCTACTGTGCATTATATTTGACAAAGCAAATGTAAGAGTGATACTAATGTTCTCTATTTGCAAAAGCCAGTGATAGCGACGCACACTGCCATCATACGTACAGTATATCACACATAAGTCATGCATATATCATCTGACTGATCACACACACACACACACACACACACACACACATGCAAGTGTACACATAGTGTGTTTGGATACAGGAAATGCACGGTCATATTCTAAATGATTTGCAAGGCTTACAGATTATTAATTTGCTTTTCACAAGAATGCAACAATACACCATGAGATACCTATCTTAGTGAAAAACGCTACAATAATTACACCCATAATATTATTCAGCTAAATCCACTGAAGGTCAGTGATATATGAAATCGATAAATACTATACATCGAAGGCTTCAAGGCTCAGTGCGGCGAATTACCATGTAACTTTGGGGAAGTGATACTGGATGTTGTACTTTCTGTTACAACCCCCTGCATGAGAAATTAGGATGTGGAATCAGGGCGGCCTACAAAAGAGATTGGAATAGAAAGATGAGCGCCAAGGCTCCAGGGTCCAGTCAAAATTACCTCAGTCTGGTCCACAATTGAAAGTAAATGTGTCCTCACAGCTCTGCTAAAAGCGCCACAGCGCCTGTTCGCTGATAGGCAGGAGGCCTTGGATGGTTCACTGCATTAGCTTTCAACTGCATCACTTTGAAATTACACAGAAAAATCTGAGTATTGATTGACAAATCCGCTATCACTCAATCTGGGAATCACAGGCGTGCTCGGGGTTTGAATAATAGCGTGCAGCTGAAGAGAGAGAGGGAGAGAGAGGGAGAAAAAAGATGTTTGTCTTTCTTTCATGTGACTGAGGTGATTTAACTGTGTGTGAGAGAATCTGAGCATCTTGACAGAACTGCAAAACATTCTCATCCGCAAAATGACAAACAAGGGCCTTTACGTCTTTAAAAAGCCCCACAGTGGCATTTCAAAGCCCCCTGATTTCAAGTTTCGGTTGGTATTAAGAGGCTTTTCAGAGAGTCATTTATGCTGATGTTCTCGATGTAATCTTGCACCTGGTTTGCCTCGTCTCTCTCCCTCAAGCCTCCCCAGTCTCCCACTGAGATACAGAACTCGACCAAATAGGGCGAAAACGAGCAGGGAGCATAGAGGCAGGAAAAGGCAGGGAAAAAAGGGTATGCATGAGAGAGAGAGAGAGAGAGAGAGAGGGAGAGAGAGAAAGCGAAAGAGAAGGACTTGCAAAAGACCACACACATAAATCCTTTCTCTCTCTTACACACACACACACACAGACACACAAGCCCACACACACACACACCCTTTGATAAAACCCACTAGCAAACTCTGTCAGTCAATTAATGTCTCGTTTTATCTGGTTTTAACATACCTGCCATCCTCAGCTGGAATTAAAGGCTCACCTCTCTCTCTCTCTCTCTCTCTCTCTCTCTCTCGCTCTCCCTCTCTCCCTCTCTCTCTTTCTCTCTAAGTAGCTAAGCAGAGTGTGTGGGATTAGGCGCTGTGGTAATAACTTCCATATTGAAAAATGCAAGATTTGGGTTCTTCATGCTCACAAAGACTTCGGCTTTTCTAAATAGAATTGCCTCACATTCGGTGTATACCTGCATTTTCAAACCATTTCCCCCTTTTTCTTGCCACGTTAAAACACTGGTACTGTGCTCCAGTTTTGTTCCCCCCTCCTCTGTGCTGTAGAGTTCTCGGATGGCACGGGACCAACCGGTGCTAATGCCATGAACTGTCTTGTATAGTGTGTGCCACAGTGTTTTGCAGTTCAAATGGTGGATTGGAAACTGCTGACATTCCGGTGGCAGATATTGCTCTCTTGCCCGCCAGCGCCCAAATCCCCTGTTGCGAGGAGTGTGGTGTGAAATCCATTTACCACAGATTCCAGCAGAAAGCTTGTCATCTCATTGAAGAGATCCCCCTCGAAATATGGAGGAAGCCTCTAGGTGTATGAAAAAAAAAGAGAAAAAAAAGTATGATATTCTTAGTTCTCTGCTATATCTTTCTGCCGCTTCGTGCTTTGTTTCTGTCTCACTCTTTCTCTCTCCCTCTCTTTTGTTGGCTGAGTGAGTAAGGCATTGTCTCTCGGTCAATTTCCTGCATATGTGTCAGGAGGAAATAAATAAAAATGTCTCCTGGTGGTAAACAAAGATGGCTGCTCCGCTACTGTGGGGTTAATCTTTCATAAAAGGTGTCAGGAGAGAAAAGAGCTGAGTTTAGACTGTCTGCGTCCCTGAGGCTTTGGAAATACTAACAAGCAAAAGTGAGGGGTCTTTTATTTTAGGATGGATACCTGCTGGGGCACTGACACCCTGACAATGTGCACTAACTGGCATTTATTTAACCGGTGATTGATTTGCTAAAAATAAACACCGGTGCTTCACTGCTCTCTCCGGCCTGCTATTTGGTGTCAGAAACCAACTTTCCCCCACAAAATGTGCCTCTAAGCTGCGTGCAGAATCATATGGAAAAATTAGAGAAGTATAACGTGGCCGAGATGCCGGGTTTGACCGAGTATTTGTTCGTCCTCCACGCCGCCTCTCAGTTCGCCCTTTCCCACCCACGGCGCTGCTTTGTGAATACAGAAATTGATCGCAGAAAACTGTGCATTCAACCCAACGGCTCGCGTCGTGTCTCTACTACAATCTCGGTAACAGTCGAGTCACACCGCCTC
>OMLB01022564.1:8070-25075 GCA_900302555.1 Myripristis jacobus
AGGCTTTGAAGTCAGTTAGGTCTAATCCAGCTTGCTTTATTAATTTACGTCATTTCCTTCAATTTACAAGAAACATCCCATGCTTCATTGGCCGGTAATGATGTGTGTAAGTGCTCAGGGTGTGTGTGTGTGCACGTGTGTGTGTGTGTGTGTGTGTGTGTGTGTGTGTGTGTGTGTGTGTGTGCGCGCATCACATAAGCACCTTATGGCAACTCGAGTGTATGCATGCTTAGTATGGGAGGCCCCGGGGGAAATGACACTCACATCAGACCTACCCTGTTCATAAAGACCCTCACTTGAATCATATGAAAAAAAAACAAAAAAACATGAAGTGGAAACACTAAAGTGTGGTTTCGTTTCACGAGAACACACACAGCCACAGAGACATTTTAAAACATCTGCTGTGTCGCTTCCATTTCCATTCTTAGAGCAGGCTGGTGAACCTACAGACCAGGCTTTAACGGTCTCCTCCTCAGGTGCACTTTGACGGTATCGGGCATTTTTAGAAGCAGAGAATCAGATTTTTTGATGCCAAGCAAATGCAACACTTGGGTTAGTAACAGAAACATGTATTTCTATATTGATCTGGCATATGCCCTTGTCAGCATATGCCAAGGTCAACCTTGGTTTGGACATGAGACTACGCCATAACTAAAGGCTACAAGTGAATCTGTGTGCTTCAGTGGAGTCTGTTCTGATTTGTCTTCATCCTGACATGCACTGGACAGGCTGCCTGAGGAAGCTGATGCGTATTTTCAAGCAAAAAACACAGTTTATAATCTACATGGCCACAATCTGTCTGCTAGGAATGGGATGGAAACCACAGATGTAGCACTGAAACTGTGGCAACACCCGTGGCGAAAGCAGCCACACCGACACACACAAGGCTGTGACATTAGGGGAATGGGGCGGGGGATTCGAAGCGACAAGTGCTCACATGAATACCAACAAAGCGATGAGCTTCAACAACATGAGAGCACAGAAAGCACAAAGGTGAGAGAAAAATAAATAAAGGAAGAGAAAACAGGCCAAAACAAAGGGGCTTCATATGATTGACTTTGTGCATCAATGATGTTAAATGTTCTAATAACCATACAGATGCATAACTGGTAACCCCGTGAAGTCTGGTTTCCCTTGACTTTCCACTTTAGTAGATTCAAAGTTAGAAAAAAACATGAATATTCTGTATCTGCTGGTTGTAACACGTTATTGAAGCTACATCACACTTACATTGAGCAAAATATTCAAACCCAAGATGGCATTGTTTTAATAGCTGCAGCATTACATCAAATAGAAAATATCTAGATGTCTTGTGCATCATTTTATACACATTTCACTGTAATTCTGCAGGACATGTTTGGAAAATCTTTGGAACCCTTTGGATGATCGCTAGAATTTAAAATAGTTTGGCGGGTTTAAACCGAGCTCGGATGTGCAGCGTTGCATTTGTAATAATGAGCCCACCGACGGGCACATCGGGGCTGAGGACAATGGACGGGAGTAGGTGCAGCACATGGGAGGAGCGAGGAAAGACAAACAGAGAGACAGAGCGAGAAACATAAACAGGTTCAGAGCAGCATACCTCTTGATATCACCACACCCCATTCCCTTACTCACAGGTAATGGAAAATTTCACCACCATGTTATATAGCCTACACTTGGTTTTTCCTAAGAACCCAAATGCAGACACAAGGTTAGAGGCAAAAGATAAGGGTTTACTGAAGGATGAGGGGGGGGTTGATGATGTTGGTATTGATGAGAGGCTGGCTGGAGTGGAGGAGCAGGGAGACAGTGAGGGGTGGTGGGGCCGGGCTGAGCAGACAAGCGAGTAAGCTGACAAGCAGGCAGGCTGAAGTGGCACGAGTGGGCGAGGAGACACGCTGGGCAGAGGGCGCGAGGGGGCCGGGACACAGAGGAGCACGCTGTGAGCAGACATGAGGAAACACAGAGAATGTTACTCAAGTATAACTGGACACAGGAGCAGCCGAGAGATTGACTGTCACGGGTGTTGGCGCAGGGATCTGGTGTTCAGCTGGTGGAAAGCCAGGGGTTCTTATCCTGGGGAGTTGATGGAAGACAGGCGTGGAGGTGAAGCAGGAGCCAGGGGAGAGAGAGGGGGAGAGGGAGCCACACCCATGCCACACACACACTCACACACACACACTCACAGACACAGAGAGACATTTTTATTGACAGGTCTTTACATATTTGTGCAACCAGTTTTGCTTGTTATATTTAATGTTTTGATTGTTTGTTTTTAACTCAATATCTTATGTAATTGTGTAGCATATGGCCTATAGCTCACTGTAATAATACTGTCTGTAATTTACACAAATAGATGCATTTATGGTCCTATAAGTCACTTGGGATAAAAGCCGCCACCAAATGACATACCATTTGAAAAGTGCGGTTCATAATTACTGTTAATTGGCACTCTGAAACTAGACTAGTGTCATGTCCTTTCTTCATCTGCTGCTTTTAGCGGTGAAGAAATTATGCAACAGGCTTCATCGAGTCACTTTTTGCATTGCTTCTGGTGTCACCGTTAAATTTTCATACAGTTTGCAAAAGTGGCTTTGGGATAGCGGCGTTAATGGATTTCATTTGCAAGTGTTCATGCTGAAGTTTCATATTTTCATTTTGCAGTTTGCATGAGCCCTCTTTCAGGTGCTCAGTGTGTTTTTTTTTGCATTGTCAAGAGCCACCTGAATACCCAACAGCTCATTCTGAAGTTGACATTTATATGCATTGGATAACAGCAAAGCTCTTACCTAACTGAAGATCTTGGCATAAAAAACAGGATAGCCTATGTTTGTGACAAATGACATCAGGAATCTCAGGTTGCTCTTTGTTCACAAAAGGCAGATTTATTATGTATTCTTATGTACTGTGCACTGGTGTCTCGTTTATGGTATGAATGAGTACTCTATGTATTGTTTTGGTATATTATCCTGCATGTACTGTGTCCATATTTTGTCTCTTTTTATGCATTTTATTCTATTTTATGATGAACTATTCCTCTGCCTCCTAAAAAAAAAAAAAAAACCTTATTCACCTGTCTTCTGTTAAAACTCCTAACCGCCTGGCTATCATTTGAAAGTAGACAGAGAGAAAAGGTTTCTACTGAGCAGGTTTCGCACAGGGCCGGGGGAAACCATTTACTGAAGGCTCAGATTTGAGATCGCAGCTGCTCAGAAAGTAAATCTTCCTTGTGCTGGTTCATTGAAAAAGTTTCAAAGATATTAGTGGGACTGAACGCTGCATTATTGACCTGGAGACTGCACTTTCAACTTACAGCGAGTGCCTTTGCCACATCTGCTTGACGGCCAAAGGAGATATTCTGATTTACTGGGACTCAGCAGGGCCAATCTGCTCCAGCCAAAGCTTGTAGAGAGCTTATCGATGGATGGGCTTATGAATAAGTGACTGAGCTTTTGTGTTTGACGTTTCTCTCTGAGCTGTGTGTGAGAAAGAAAGAAAGAAAGAAAGAAAGACAGAGATGGAGAAGAGTGTGAGGCAAAGACAAAGGGACAGAGACACAGCAAGAGAGTGTGTGTGTGTGTGCATGTGAGCGAGAAAACAAGACTTTGAGAGAAAGCGAGGCCGCGTCTCCTTCCCTTCAGCTAATCCAGATCAGAGAGTTGGCCCACGCACATCTTAACTGCAACAGCTGCTGCCTAATCCACACACACACACACACACACACACACACACACACACACACACACCATATGCAAGCTCCCACTGTTGTCGTCATAGACCCTTAATATGATCAAAAGCCAGAGTAGCATTGTCTCATTGAAACTTGGCTGAAATAACTGGTTCTGTGAGTCCTGATGTGTTGCAGCGCGGCGTTTCTGAAGTGGTGGGGGAGGATCAAAGAATCAATCCCTTGTCCTCACAAATATCTTAAATCAGGAAACAAGGTGCAACGGAGAAAATCGGGTTGTGACTTCTCCTTCTTCTTCTTCTTCTTGTTCTACATCCACCCCAACACACAGAGTGGGTCGTGTCCAGACTCTGCCCAGTCACGAGACAAGGCACAGAGACGTGTTGTGGTGCCCTCCAGCTTCTGAACAACAGTCTGACTGCCTACATAATTAACCAGGCAGCACTTAACCACCAGCGCCATCCTGATGTCACCCACCTCTGCTGTTGCCTCCTGTCTGCCGGCTCCCCTGGCCTCAAAGGAGTTCACCCAAAATACATAAACAGATATTTTAACACTTTAAGGAATACCCGCTGCCTTGAATTTGTGCCAAAAGGATACACTGCACAAGGAGTTACGGAAATACGCCAACCTAGACTGAGACAAGATGTTTGATACCATTTTCACTTCTCTATGTCCAGTGGTTTGGGTCCTAAGGGTAGTATTTTGAAGTCTAAGGGTGCCCAAATGTTGGAGTATTTCTTTAACTCCTGTTGCAACGTATCCATTGGCCATGAATTTGCACTCATTTGAGGCAGACAAGTGAAGTTTGCTAATGTGTCTTCTTGGCAAGAAATAGTTCCCAATGAAACCGATCACCCCTCTGTGTCATTGTTTTTGGAAAGAGCTGCTGTTTTTGAGTTTTTCCCTACAAAAGAATTCCTATCCAGTTCCGTTCTGCTGGGGTGAAGGCTGGAAACGTCAAATCACACTGAAACCAGACGGATCGTTTGCACCGAGGGTATGTGTAAAGAGTACCTTTAAGGACAGCAGTGGCTCGGTGTCCCCCTCGGTGGGCTCTCTAACCGTGATGTCCCCAGGATCAGCAGCTCCACAAGTCTAAGCTGTGGAGAGCAAGATAAGGGGGATGTTTACAGCCATGCCCCGGTGTGCAGGGCGTCTGCAGCCGGGACGCACAGATCACCGAGCACCTGAGGACACACTGGTCACACTCCAAGGTGGAGAGCACAATATTATTTTTCCACAAAGGGCCTGTAAGATACTGACAATATTATGTTAGACAACGGATTTCTCTTTTCTTTTTCTTTGACATTTCTTAAAGTAAATCCCAAAATGTTTTTTGTTATACTGCTCAGGGCTTCCATACAGTTGAGTTTATCTTGCAAAAAAACTTTGCCATTTTCCCATAATAATCAGATTATTTGTTAAAATTAACAGAACACGATCACAAGGCTGAAGTTGTTTTGTTGATGCTTGTTTTTTTTTATCCCAAGCCAAGTGGAACATTTAAGTGGAAACCTACAGTGTGTTTGTTTCTAACCCTGTAAAACACGTCAGTATGCACATCTTCCAGTTCAGTTATGGAAAATGACATTTTGTTATGAAATAAATCAATAACTAAAACATTGCAAGTCACCATAATCTTGTTGGTGTTTTTAGTCCATAATTTATAATTATTTGGACAAGTGATGCAACAACTGTAAAACTAATTTCAGCCTTGTGATCCTTTCCTCATGATGAAAAAAAGTTGCATAATAATGAGAAATGATCCTATGACAGTAAACAAAGACATTATTATTATGAGAAAGGATCTTGTTACCATGGGAAATTTTTTTTTTTGCCTTCCAGAGATGAACACAGTCTAATTAGCGGCTTCACCGCAGCAGATGGCCATCAGGTGAAGAGGATTAGACAAACACACTAGTCACACTTTCACTGCTCTAATCTTTGAGTAACACACAAATGCACCGACACACAAAACACATGCACACAAAATGTAAAATCCCATAATACCGTGCTAATGTAATTACAGTCTTTGTTAGAATAAAAAAAAAGATTAACTCCGTCCCTGTTTTAGCTTCATCTATTAGATGAGAAAGCATAGAGACTGAAAAAAGACAGACACACAGTCATTTTTGTGTCAGGTGAGGAGGATTACATCGAGACCGTAGGTCGGTCATGCTGTTCTGGTCAGTAGCCTAATCCAGTTATATCAGTAGTGAGTGGGTGAAATGGAGCTCATAAGGTCAGTATACAGAGGAGTTTGGATACGATGATGTTCAGTGCTCAATAGAAATCCTGTTGTTGTTGTGCAAAGCCACTAAAGTGGGTTAAAGTTTGTCATTGTTGTAGAGCAGAGTTCATGTCATTTATTTATTTATTTTATTTTATTTTTTCTGTGGTGTGGAGTTGGACCAAAACACTCATGGACAGGAAGAATGTCACCAGTCACCAGGATGATTCCTGGATAAAGTCCAGTCATCATCTGAGGGAAAATGAACTGTACCATGTTGATGTTGCAGTGTTGCTTGTGTAATGCATGAAACCTGGGGACTTGGTGGTGGAGCTGTGGTGGGACAATCATGTTTATATTCAAAACACCAGATTTTAATGTCAAAATCTATCATTCCCCAATGTTTTGTCCCACACAGGCAGCAGGTTCCCAGAAAGTAGCCTGTGACCGATGGACAAATAAAGCTCTGTCCATAGTCCCATCCCTGAACTTTAACCATGGCTCGACCACAAGATGAATAATCATTTTTCACCTCCCTGTGACTTTAATCACTGTAGTACTCGGTAGGCGTGTGCGTCTTTGTGTGTCGCCCTGAGACACACACATGTTCATATTTCAGCAGAGGGGTCGGGGTGCAGGAGCAGCCAGGCCTCCATGCAGCAGGAAGGACAAGATGGACATCCATCAAGCAGGACAGGGACAATCTGGAACCATATGGCAAGTGCACATGTCTGTGTACACACTCACACACACACACACACACACACTTGCATACGCCAACACTCGCTCAGATGTCAGAGACCAGACTGGCAATTCCAAACACATTTAGACACGTCCATCATCACGGGAGACATGAGAAATTATAGCAGAGACAAAACAGGAAATGGGCATGAGGAATCAGAAGGAACATGCCAATGCGCTGAAAATGAATGGCAATTAAAAAAAAAAAATCCAAATAAATAAATAAATAATTAATCATCACATCTGTGAGATGAAGAAGACAATATGTGCTTACAATCATCACTATATCTTTAATATTTTACTTTTTGAATGGGAAAGGACAATACATACATATTATACACGCAATCAGACTTAATATTCAGCATGAAAACATTCTGATTATCTGATCATACCGATATCAGTATTAATATCAATAGTGATCATACTGACAAGGATACAGTTGTATGTATGGTGTGTCGGTCATTGGATGGATTTGACTTTTAGAATGGAATGATACAAGAAAAAATGGCAGACGTGTAAAGTTTACCAGATTGAGCCAGTTTTAATCCTGAAACTGAGATCCAGTTCTGCTTGAGAAAGTGCATTCACTTTTCTTAGGGAAAAAATAATAGTTTACCTGTCTGGTTATCATAGATATGTGATTTAAATCACATATCTATGAGCCTTAATAATTGTTATGGAAGTATTCTGATTGTCTAGTGACGTTAGAAAAATCAGAACAAATCAGCTTTTCTCTTCCCACAGAGCAGCTGGAGTTTAGAAGAGCTGCCACTTGAAATGTCTAAAAAAAAAAAATTCCCTTGTGTTGTTTTGAGCACAGATGATATCAACATTTCCTCAGAGGCCTCACCACCCCAAAAATGAAGAAAGAAATCCTTCCTGCCGAGCGGAGAGTTTTAGTGCCACAAAGTTTAGCTGCTGTTCTGAGAATTTCATCGGTGTGGGTTTCGCTGGACGGTTGTGTAACGTGGTCTAGACGTGGTCCCAGACAGTATCAGTCTGAAACGTTGATACCGCAGTGGATGTGAGGTCATGTTTGCCTCCTACTGAACGTCAGCGTGCAGCTCTTTCATAAACTGTTAATTTGACTGTTAGCCGTCAGTTTTGCATCAGTGTCACCAAGTCAAATCCATTTGAAACAGCTTTAGTCAACCCGGTTTTCGACTGAACGTCAGGTTTAAAGGTTTTCGATGCAACATGAGGTGATTCCAACACATCAGATCTTGTATTCTGAGATGTTTGCTAAATACAAATACTGTATATTTTCCATGACAGATAACTGATAATCTGCTGAAAGACCTGTTGTTTCAGTCAGTGGGTGTAATTGATCTAATCTGCTTGCATCTTCTTTTAGAATACTTTGCCTCCAAACACTGATATGTAGGTCAAGATAAACTGAACATCTTATTCCATTTATGACTCCCATAATTTAAACTTAATAATGCATTTTTGACTCAGTCTCAGTGCTGTGATAGTGTTCCTTGTAATGCGTACCCTCCTGAACTTGGGAGTCATTTTCCAAAACACCCAGTGAATGACAAGGACTTGGCTGTGGCTGCCCGGTTAAAGGGGGACAGTGTGAATTACGTCGGCCGGGATTAGACTTTCCAAAAACACTGCAGCAGAATCAAGAACAGAACAAAGCCTCATTGTCGAAGACTAGTTTATCAAGAAGAATACACAATAATACTCCGGTATAAAACATAGAAAATGAAAAACAATAATAAAATATACTTTCTTTTCTGACCTACTATTTTTTTTTTAAAGTAGCCCATAATAAATTGCAGTCTTTTCTTCTGTTTTTTCCCATTTAGTTTTCCATGCTCACACATTCATTTTTTCCCACTACACATTCAGTCCTCTTCTGTTTGCTTTGTCCTCTTTGTAATTAACTGTGTCCATGTCACATGAAACTGATTGGATTACAAAACAAAAAAATTACAATATTCAGGACTCAGAAGCTGTACACATTGGTGATACAAGAGGAGTCTCACGGCAAGGATTCATTTCAGCGTTGTTGGGAAAAGTAGATGGGTATCGTTCCCCAAAAAAAGGGAACAAAGTGAATTACAGGATCAAAAATCTCTTCAGATTATTCTAGGCAACAATATGACCCTGTGTGATATCAGTGACATTCAAATGATTCATGAGCAACGATTTGAAATGATGAAATTGCTTTTAGTGGAAGGAGGGATTAGCAAAAACAGGCCAAAAAGCCGTTGCAGGATACAAATTGGGCTATAAGGGACAACAGCATCATGAAAAATGAAGCTGAAGGTAAAGTCTGTCATCGACGCTGCCTCACAGCACTTCTACCTGCACACCACGGGCGTTATCGTGGATCTAACAACATGAAATGACAGCGTCCACTCAGAGCAATCAGAGATGCTGTGACACGGCTCTCGCGGGGAGTTCATTAAGGCCCGTGCATTAATCTCACTTACGCAGGTTCGCACGCTCCACTGTCATGATGAAGGTCGTGGAGTTGGACTCCCGGAGTGAGCTGATTATGTCTGAACTGCCGTGAAGCGTCAGGATGCTCCTCCACGACCAGCGGGCTTCATTAATCAACACAGGCCGACTTATCAGGGCACTGGCATGAACCTGCTGAAGAGCTGTGCTCCACAATGAGATAAAAAACAACGGCATACCTGCTGGCACTGTTTATGGTATTAAAGCCCTTGGTTAACTAGAAGATAGGTAGGTGTTAGACATATTTAGAAATGGTTATAATATTTCCCCCCCATAAAATGGAGTTTTGGAGCAGAGCTCTTCAGCTGGATATTCGCCTGCCTGTTTTATTGTTGATAAGCTGCTTTCATGACCAGGTGTGCAGCTTTGTTAGTATCAGTGAAACCGTCCCTTTTGTTTTGCAGGATGACACAGAATCCTCATCCAAAGTTGTGTTCACTCCTCTTGCTTCTTTTCCCTTTTTCTCTCCGTTCTCTCAATTCATCCTTTTCTCCTTGGTTCCCAAAATAAGTGATTCCTCCTCTTCTCTCGCTCTGAAATGTCTTTTTTAGTCGGGAATTTTCTGCAGCTCTGGTCATGCGTAAGAACTCAGTGCGTGTGTGTTTGTGTGTGAGTGTGAGTGTGTGTGTGTGGGCGTGAGGGTGTATGAGTGTGTGTGTGTGTGTGTGGACGTGAGGGGTGTATGAGTGATGTCAGTGCAACTCACAGATACACACATGCCAGACTTTCACTTCCAAGGTTAAAGCTCAAAAGTTTAGTGAGTTAAATGTGGTGACATCACTTTGTGTGTGTGTGTGTGTGTGTGTTTCAAATGTTTCCCAACGCCAAAGGGCTGTTATGACTTGGGAGATGCCTGCCTGAGGGCAAACAACGAAGAAACAAACAAACAAACAGAGCAAGGCATTATGGGTCCAAACTGTGTGTGTCAGGTTCGTTGCACTGTAGAAGTCTCTTTAAATTACAATCAAGAGTTCTATGTTTGTTTATTTATTATTTACTTATATATTTATTTCATTTCTGGTTTTGTAGTTACCATCTCACACGATTTGTATGTGTCCGTTTTTTTATGATTCATTCTTTCAGATCTACTCGGTCCATTTATTTTGTTGCTATAACTCTGTCCTTATATTCAATCGTCCTTTCTTGTGCTGCTCAAACTTGTTTTCTGTGTCCTTCCACTCCTCAGGGTTGTGATCAGGATATATTGCAGGAGAGCAGAAACCAATGGTGCAAGGGCAAGAAAATATGAGTTTCCATTATGTATTACTGCTGTGTTGTCTCAAAAATGTAGAAAAATCTCTTTTATTCTCGCTTCCCAGCTTTTATCCATCCTTCCCTCCCTTCCTGCTTATTGGTGTGTTGATCCTTCAACTATTAAAACTCAAATTCAGCGTTTGTGCTTCAACATGCAAAGGCAGGATATTTTTTTAATGGCAAAAAACCACAACATCCACTGGAAAATGGATGTTGTGTGTTCAAATGATCCTGAACACAACCCTGACGTCTATCCTACGCCCTTCCTTCCCGTCACTCCTTCATCTCCTCCTTCCTCCCCACCCGTCCTCCCTCTCCTTCCGTTTTCATCTCCAGCCGTCCTCGCGTCCCTCGTCGAGCTACTTGCACACAAACTGGTCCACGAGCGTCGTGCAGCGCTTGCACTTGACGTAGCAGCACCAGTGGAACTTGCAGTGGCAGCGCTCGTGCTTGTAGGTCTTGAACTGGTCGTAGCCGCGGCCGCAGCACATGAGCTCGCAGCCGTCCATGCCCTCCGAGGTCTTGTTGCACAGCCGCCCCTGCGTGCCCAGGGAGCCCGTGGTCTCGTTGCGGAGGCAGTAGTCAGGGCTCGGGTCGATGTAGACCAGGTCCTCTGGAGTCGGGGCGTTGAAGCGCTTGTCCACCTGCTCCAGCTTGCCCTGGATGGGACAGAGAGGAGAGAGTCGGATACTGATTTTTAATCTCAACTGGCAAGAGCCGATAAACTACAAAAAAACGCCTCAAACAGGTCTTCGTCAAGGCTTTAGAAAGAGACAATACAAGTGCTGCCTCACCTATATAACACCCAATAGGAGGTGATCACATGAACCAGAGAACACCATGACAAGTAAATAAGGAAAAAGCAAAAATGCAAGGAATTACACAGATGATCATACATAAGCACTGTGAATGGAAAATAGGTACCTATGAAAATTGCCTGCCAAGACAGTTATGTAAAAAAAAGTACACTATTCAGCACTATTTAACCCCGACTTTCCCCTAAAGTTCCCCTTAAGTACATTCAAAGATTGATTTTTTCCCTCCCTTATGATGCAACAACACCACATACATATTCTGTCTCTGCTGGCTGTAACGCTTCACTGAAGCCACATCACACATATATTGAGTTAAATATTCAAAGCCAGGATGCTATTGTTCTATGGCTGCAGCATTAGATCAAATAGAAAATATCTACAGGCCTTGTGCATCATTTTTTACACACTTCCCTGTAATTGGCGAGACATGTTTGGTGTCTCTGAAATCCACTAGCATTTAAAATAATGTTCTGTGGGTTTAAATGAGGCAGCATGCACTTGTAATGATGAAACCACCGGCGGCAGCAGCACAGTCAGGTACTGTGCATCAATTTAAAACTCGCTCACTCACTTACGTTGTGAGTCCAGCTTGTAATCCACCATGAAATACAACATAACTCAATATAACAGAGGCATTTAAATGTTTCCAGTCAGTGTTGGAGGGCAATTTCAGATCTGAGGAGTAACATAACGACATAACAGTGTGACATACTATTAGTGTAAAGTATCATCATCTTTTTTCATGGTGTGTCTGTTTTAGCAGACAGCGGAAAATGGGAGGGAAACAAAGGCGATAGGGTCATTTTGCTCTGAGAGGTGTTGCTCAAGTGTGACATTACTGTGGTGGTTTTGTTTTTTTTGGAGCAGCTCGCAACAAAACAAGAAAAGCTGGGAGAGAGGTCAGCTTTGGTTTAACCTTTGCATCACTTACAGAGGAGAGGGCAAGAGGGGAGCATCACAGCAGATGAAAACTAAAGAAATATTGAGTCAGTACAGCTGGAGATGACCCCGGTGTTCTTTCAGCAGATGTAACCATGATGCTCTACGTGGAGCTTAAAGCATTCAATCACTGTGTTACATAAAGAACGTATTATAGGCTGCGTACCTTGCGTCCGATGCGCATGGCGGCGGCGCTGTCATACTTCTCCTTCAGGAACTCGCCGACGCGTCTGAAGTCGGCCAGCTGGAGCCAGCAGGTCTTCAGGCTGCAGGAGCCAGAGACGCCATGACACTTACAGGCCACATTGGCTAAATTATACACCGCCTGAGAGAGAGAGGGAGACAGAGACAGAGAGTGTGAATATGTATGTGTGGAATATGTGATAACTGCACAAAAAATGAGCTCAAGACAGAGATGTACTTCCTCTTCAAATGTAATAAATACAATTACACCAGACAGGAATACTTTAATAAATTTAACTTACGAATCCCCAACTTCCCCAAACATAAAAAAAACATGAGACAAGCAATTGCCTTGACTTACAATATGTCTGTTAATTTTTCCTTTTTATTTTGTTTTTGTGCATGTTTTCTCCCTGTTCCAATAAAGTGAACTGAACTGAATACAAAAGTACAAGATAGATCAGATAGCTCTTCCAATTTTGTGTATTATGTTGTGTATTTTGTATTGTGGCTTGTGTATTTTGCTTTGCTGCTATGCTGCTACCATCTAGTGGCCACTATTTGTAACTACATCCTCCTATCAACCGTTTGTACCAGGGTGATGCTAAAAAAGAAAAAAAAAAAAGAGTATGTCTGCTCAGGAAGCCTTTCAATAGATAAATACAGATGATATTAGGATAAATATACCAATATAAGCAATACATTTGAGACAGTTAATGAGGTGAAAAGCTCTGGGGCTTTATAGATTTTGATTTGACTGCAGGGCGATTACACACACTGAGACACAAAAGCTGTTCGGACCAAAAGTGACCAAAGACCCTGTTTCAGATTTTTGGTTTGATTGTAATGGGGACAAAAATATAAATAACAGCTAAATACGTAGCCAGAACATACAGGACCACATGAGCTGCCTTGGTACTTGTGAACTCACTAGTGTTGTTCCATGTCTAGCTCCTGTTCTTGAAGGACCTTCTCAGCAAAAATAGCTCTACACAACAATAAACATGGAAATAGTCCTGTCTCCAGGTTTCTGTCATCATTATGGCAGTGCCGTTGAAATCCTTTCTGTAAAAATGTGCGGTCAAATAGATAAACAAAAAGGAAAAGTGGCAAGAAAAGAAAAACAAAGAAAAGATTTTTTGCTCCATATGCGCTGTTCTCCGAGGCTTCACGTCAATACTGCTCCACCAAACTAAAACAAACAGCCGACTCAGAATAGAAGGGCTACTACTAGCCAGAGGAAATGTGGCTCTATTGTAAAGTGACTCTCCCACACAGTTCCTATACATGCTGCATTTATTTTAAAGACCAATAAGCGTGAGAGAAATCCAGTGTGACATACTGTTGGTGTGGCATGAAACTATGAACTCAGTGGGCAACGGGCTCATTCAAAAGTCAGAGTGGTCCGTTACAGAGATCCCTATCAGCTATCAGTGCGTCCATCAACAGCCATTTGTCCTCAAAACACTGAGCCCTGATTTTCCCTCATTCAAGCCGTTCCGGATATAAACATCTGTCTCAAAATGTAAATGTAATCTTTAATTTAAAGCTTGCAAAGTCAATGTTCACTTATCTCTAAAGCCAGGCTGCACTCTGGACAATGCTTCCAGCTTAATTTATTCAATATGTGTGGCAAGTACACTTATTGAATATAATTACTCTATCAGGAAAGTCGATCTGTGTCGTCCAGAAACTTCAACAATTTCTTTTTTTTTTCATCAGAGCAAACTGTCTAGGTGCTTTAAACCAGTACAAAACTTTGTCAATGGTTTTGCTTGATTTCAGCATTATAAACTCCAGTTTATGATGTTTAAATTAAAGGGGGAACAATATCAGCAATCGGTTATAATAAAACAACAAGCCAGAGTAGGGAATATAAGACTCATATGGAGCGCAGTCATGTTCACAGCGGTGGACTTTAGGGGGAGCCCTTCACCCTTTAGCTGCACCGAGGCACTTAAACAGCAGCAAGCAAACAAGCCACATCCTCACACACACACACACACACACACCCTGGCTCTCTCTCACACCCTCACTGGATGATTGCTGTTTAGTTTTACCACAGACAGTAACTTTTTAAATTCTTTATTACGTTACTTTATATAATGAAACACATCACTGGTAAAAATACAGTGTTACTGCCGTTAACAAGGATGGGGAAATGATGATTTTTGAATGCTTGAAGTATCTATACATAATATCCTCAGTAGCGATGTTGTCCCAGCTCTCCAGAATTTGCATAACAGCATCTATATTGTTACATGCTGATATATCTTTGCATTAATGCTAAGACAAAGCCCTGCACGTTTATATTTCTTGCTGTATAAATCAGCTCTAATTCCTGATTTCCCCCTCTTTCCTCCCCAAAACGACCCCGCCCCTCACCCCCTTCCCTTGTCTCCTCACATTGCCTGATCTCAATTACCTTCTCACCTCTGTTAACCCCTCACCCCCCGCTTTCTTACCCAGCAGGCATAGCACTCGGCACCCTCCAATCCTGGGATGCGACCCCGCTGACCCCACCCAGAGGTGGAGAAAAAAAAAAGGACATACAAAGACGTTTTGTAATAGTAGAAGCTGTCCTCTGGGATTTGTGGTTCTATTTTTTGACATTCAGCTCAACTGAGGAATAAAAGAGTTTTTTTCTCACATTGTTATATTGCCATTCAGACTCATTCTCTCTTATATTGTCGAACCACTGTAAGTGTGTGTGTGTGTGTGTGTGTGTGTGTGAGTGTGTGTGTCCAGCATCATCCTGTGCTGTTTGGTCGGTCATGCCTGCTGGGTGCAGTGACATCGGACCTGATGGACACACACACAGACACACGCATGCGCACACACACAAACACACCCACACACACACACACGGTCAGTCATCCATGGAGGAGACACGGTCTCTGTGTCAGGCACAATGGGCTGCGCTCAGACAGGGTTAGGGGTTAGGAGCCGTGTGTGTGTGTGTGTGTGTGTGTGTGTGTGTGTGTGTGAGACAGAGAGTGCAAAGGGAGAAACAGAGCAAATAGCCCACTCTTTGTGAGGGGGGAAGAGATAAGTGAGGAGGAGAGATAGGGGGGAAAAGGAAAGCTATTCCCTGCCATAGCTCCTGAACCGAGCTATCATTACATCATCAATACAGCTATTGTATTGATTTGGTTTAATCTGATTTCCTGTTAAAGTTCACTGACCACATTTGCTGCTTGCTTCACATCCATCCAGTTATGCACATTCACACCCGAGTTGTCTATGTGGTCAAGTAATCTGGATTAACTGTTTTTTTTGGGTTTTTTTTAAAATCATTTAACCTGAAAATATAAACCAGGTTTCTCATTCACAGGGCATGTCTGAAATCACATTACTACAGAAAATGTGGACTAACATAATTACTAAATGTGCATGTAAAGGCTCTGTTCGGTACCGTAGCAGCTTCAGTCAAACATTTGGTGATGCAGAGCCTTGTGCAAAAGTGCTGCAGCCTCACTGTAGCTTTCACCGCCTTCACGTAACCTGCTCTGGTTCTGCATGTAAGACACGAGAGTCAAACTAGCAACCTTCAAGTTAAAAGCCAACCTGCTTCTTACCCTCATGAGGATCAAATGTGAAAACAATAAAGGGAAATCCTCTAGTGTGACAACATGGACATGGAAGTAAATGCTACTGCTCTGGTATGAGTGAGGACATTACTGTGCAACACATTCAGAAGGTATACCACTGCTACATCCAGGGTCTGAGCTCAGTGCTCACACACACACACACACACACACACACACATGGTCCGGTGTATCCCAACTTATTATCAGCTTCAGCTCCAATCAGCAGAGGTATAAACAGGTCACCTGTTAATTTGTGACCCGTGTTGGCACAATGACACAGGACATGCTCTGCATTCTAGGTGGGCAGCCTTAACCCCAGTGTAACTTAAACCTGTGTAATATGATAAATTACCAATAAATCACCATCTTTTGGGTTGGACTCTGACTTTTCCTCAGAATGTAGCGGTAATGTGAGACTGCTGGGACCAAACGTTGGACAAAACACTGGGTTTCAGTGAGGCTGGAGGGCTGTGACACCAGTTAACCTGGAGGTGAAATATGCACACAGGACTTCTGCTGATGTAAACACTGTCACTGGCTTTTTTGGTGAGTAGCCCCACATAAAAAAATAATTAGCTTTTTAAAAAATGCAAAACCTGTGTGCTTGAGTGGTATAACTATGAGAATAAATGCTGGGACTTTCTTGTGCTATCCTTTTGGGTCAAACATAAATGAATACGTTGTCTTTTGTATCATTATTTTTGTATTTCCCAGATGAAATTAAATGAAAACAAATCAAACTGCGTAAAGAGACAACGATATCAGCAACAGGCAACAAAGTGATCCACAGGTTGACGCTGATCCTGCTGGGTTTGTACATCTAGAGCTCTCTATGTGACAGCACCGCTTCATTTGATTTGTGTGGAACAGTGAACATAGCTCTGTGTGTGTGTGTGTGTGTGTGTGTGCGTAAGCCTTTGAGAGTCGGGGGAGTGTGACAGAGGTCCATCCCTCACCCTGCGTCTCTGTCTCCAGACGGTTGTACGCTCACACACACACAGACGACCAGGCTTGTCAGTCTTTCATACAAACCAAATGAAGCTGAGCATGCACACACACACACACACACACACACACACACACACAAACACACAATTCCCGTGCCTCT